>JAMPIV010012401.1:0-35567 GCA_024509875.1 Oreohelix idahoensis
TATTCCAAACCTACCACAATTCATGGAAATACACAGATACGTTGACTAGCAATGAATTCTGGCACAAATACTGGCACAAATTCCCATCTGCTTATGTTCCAGGCTTTTATTTAGCAAAAATATGAGCTGGCTTCAACGCACTGTTGCTTCATCAAGCTTATTTGAACTAGTGGTCTCGAACTAACGCTCTGAATTGTGTATATTCGCAGCTCTAACCAATGAAACCCTGTCCACACATCTTTTCAAAAAATACTCCTTCTATTCGTTTCCCATAACAACGCAGGATAGTATTTATAGCCCGACCAATCGTGTTTAGTCTTATATTTGTTGCGCTCCAATCAATTTGGAGTTAACATGGTAGGCTATTTCCGTACGTAAGGTTTTTTCAAACACGTTAAAAAAAATTTTATGAGCAGAAATGATTTCATGCTGTCAGGCATCCCCACTATTTTATTTTGGTTATAATTTATTAATTCCTAGACTATTTGTGTAACGTTTTACATATTCTTTGTCAGCAAGCCCTAAGGAACCCAAATATACAAATTTAAAAGAGCTAAGTGGCTGCGTTCAAAATATGCAATTTCTTCTACCTCCTGTTTCGAAGATGTGCTGTCTGGGTACTGTAATGTTTTCAAACGTAAACCCATCTAATGTTATCTTTTCTAATAAGCGTTTTTCAGGATTTTAAAACCTAACTCTGGGAAGGTTAGTGTTTTTATCACTGTCCGTCTGAAAAAAAGTTAGTGCATGTGGCCTTACACGCGTGATAGTAGTAATTGTGTATCGCGCGACGCGTGTTGGGGGGTGGCATTAATAGCGAGACACGTGTTTAGTGTTGCATGCGTTCCTGGTTTTCAGCCCTCCCTTCTTTCTATTTGAGTCCATCTGTTCGTTCGTTTTGGTAACGTAGTATAATTAATGTTAGGATTA
Source organism: Oreohelix idahoensis (assembly GCA_024509875.1). Lineage (NCBI taxonomy): Eukaryota > Metazoa > Mollusca > Gastropoda > Stylommatophora > Oreohelicidae > Oreohelix > Oreohelix idahoensis. Next base: position 931 of record JAMPIV010012401.1, read on the forward strand.
ATTTAGGTCATTACGCAGTGTGCCTCTCAATGTTTTTCTTAGAAATGCAATACCCGTTTTAATGTGTTGTGGAAACGCTTGTATTTATGCAGTGGCTTATATTTAACGTGGAAACGTTACAATTTGCAGACGAAGCATAAAACAAAGGGGGATTTCGAGTACATTCTTTGTGACAGCACTGTTATTTTACCATTGCTCTTTTCTTTATTAAATGTATTTGTTAGGCTTCATATTTACCTGATAATTTATATATGTGGATTAGAATATTTCACGACAGATCTTCGTTCGTCTCAGGCTGCTCGCACGAGGATGTGAAATTTCTGCGAGACTAGCCTCGTTCGTGGTGAGTTTCCTGATTCCTCAGATCGTATCCGCTACGCTGAGCGCTCCGTCTCACCCGTTCCATAGTCTTTCGGGCAAGCCTGCCAGTTGCCACAGAGGGGCGAAGTCTGCAAGAAGTTTTCTTCTGGCCGCTCGTGTCCATCTTGCGAACGGTTCAGTGTTCGCACGGAGATGCTACATTTCTGCTTCTCTGTTCTGGGGATCGTCTTTGACTGCTTTGACTATAGCCGCTACTCTTCGTTGATGAAAAGTTACAACAATACTGATGTTCAGGGGTTCTAATGTTATGGAAAGCTAAAGTCCCTTTAATCATCCATCAAATCAGGGAAAATTCACTTGTCAAACTCGACGTACGTCACAATCGTCCCCACTTTTAGACATGAAACCATTTTTCATGTTTCCTTCTTGACAATGGAGGTGATCTGATTGGTGACTTTAGGATGAGTGGTATCTTCCGTTTGCTCTTCTTCCTCTGTAGACCAGTTTCTACTCAAGAAGTCAGCTCCGACATTCTGTTTTCCTGGAATATATTCCACTTTGAAGGAATAAACGCTCAATAATAATGCCCAGCGCATAATCCTTGCGTTGAATTCCTTATTGGCACCAAGGAAAGCTAATGCAGCACGGTCAGTTTGTACTGTGAAAGAAGTACCATATAGGAACTCATAATGGCGTCTGATGCCATGAATCAGAGCGAGACATTCTCTTTCAACGACACTGTAGTTGCGTTCAGCCTTGTTCAGTTTCCGACTGCCGTAAGCTACTGGGAATAGCATATTCGGGTCACTGTCCTCGGCTTGCAACAATGTTGACCCGATGCCCTGTCCTGACGCGTCCACTCTCAGTACGAAAGGTTTCTTAAGGTCAAGTAACCTTAGAATAAGGTATACCGACAACTGTCCTTTCAAAGTGCTGTATGCATGTTCACACTTTTGATTCCACATGACCTTATTAGGACAACCTTTCTTGGTGAGGTCAGTCAGAGGTGCCGTGAGTCCGTTGAAGTTCTGGATGTATTTCTGATAGTAGGTACATAGTGATAGAAATGACCTAATGTCTTTCTTTGTTCGGGGTATTTTTGCTGCAACTATTTTCTCCACGTTTTTCTTAACAGGCCAACTACAGCCGTGAGAAATAGTATGCCCCAGGAAGTCAAGCTTTTCAAACCCCATGAGACATTTGCTAGGTCTGGCTGTGAGACCAGTTTCCTGTAGTCTCCTGAGGAGCATAGCAACCGTAGCAATATGTTCTTCATAGGTTTCCGATGCAATTAAAATGTCATCCATGAAATTATGGATATGGGGACTTTGCAAAGGTTCTAACAGCTTTGTCATCATTCTGGGGAACACTATTGGTGCGTTATGCAATCCGAACGGCATCACATTAAATGTGTAATGTCCTTCACTAGTGCTGAAAGCTAGCAAAGGTTTCACTTCCTCCTTGACTGGTATTTGATAATAGCCTTTACTGAGGTCTATCTTGGAGAAAATTTTTGCTTTGCTGAGCTTGGTGAACAACTCAGAAACAGTTTGGAGCGGTTCGGGCTGGAATTCCGTTACAGCGTTTAGCAGCCGGTAATCAATACACAGCCGAACTTCCTTATTGGGCTTCTGCAACAGCACTACACTCGAACTGTAAGGAGATGTAGACTCGCTGATAATTCCTGCCTGACGCAGCTTGTCTATTTCTCCACGAAGTGCATCAGCTTTGGCGTACAGAATGGGGTACACTCTGGTTCGAACAGGGGTCTCGTTTGTTAATTTCATGTCAAATTCGATGAGATTTGTTCGACCAGGTACATCCATCAAGACTGCACTGTACTGCTTCAGTAGCGCCCTGGTTTCTGTTTGTTGTTCCGGTGAGAGATTGTCGCCGAACTTGACATCTTTAAAGGATTCTGTGGATTGCAATGGGTACTCCATGCAACCATCATCATCTTCCTCGTCTTCCGTTGCTACGGCGACAGCCAGAAGATGCTCGGAGGATGGCACCGGTCTTTCCAAATATTTCTTAAACAGATTTATGTGGAAGACCTTCTCCTTTCCTTTGATGGAGATCTTGTAATTAGTACGTGAGATCTTTTTAAGGACTGTAAACGGCCCTTGCCATCCGATGCGAAGTTTATTGCTTCCGGTTGGAAGTAGCAACAAAACTTTTCCCCCTGGTTGGAGTTCTCTCTCTTTTGCAGCTTTATTGTATCTTTTAGCATGTTTAGCGCGGGCTTTTTTAAGGTTGGTGTTGGCTAGATCCCATCCTAGCTTTAACCTTTCCTTGAGCTCAGATACATACTTGCTTGCAGAGACGACTGTCTCGTCAGGCTTTTGGTCTGTCAGGGACCGCAATAAGGCTTCAAGAGGCCCCTTAATAGGTCTGCCAAATAAAAGTGCAGCAGGCGGGAATCCCATAGACGCTTGGGGAACCTCTCGGTAGGCGAATAAGGCAGCCGATATATATAGGTCCCAGTCTTCCGGTTTCTCCTGACCCAGCTTACGTAACATCATGGTGAGGCTGCCATTAAAACGTTCCACGAGCCCATTTCCGGCCGGATGGTAGGGACATGTGTGGATATGTTTGGCCCTCAAGATCTTAAAGATCTCCTCCATTAACAGGCTACGGAATTGGGATCCATTGTCCGTCAAAACTTGTTGAGGGAATCCCAACCGTGTACAAATTTGCACGAGGGCTTCTGCGACATTGCTTGGAATCTATGCATGTTAGCGGTACAGCTTCGGCCCACATTGTGCAAGTGTCGACTAAGGTCAGGATGAACCTGATCCTTCTTTTGGTTCTTTCCAGGGGTCCAATGATGTCGACAGCAACCCGTTCAAATGGAGTCCCTACTATTGGCATTTGCCCCATGGGTACTTGGGGTATCAAGTACTTGGGTGCTACCCGTTGGCACTGGGCGCAGGATTTCACATACCTGATAATGTCAGAGTTCATTCCTGACCACCAATAGTGGGTTTTTATTCGCTGAATAGTGGCGTTTTGTCCCATATGTCCGCTAAAGGGAAGAGAGTGCCCCATTTCTAAGATCTGGCTTCTGTACTGCGTCGGTACTAGGAGCTGGTTATTCCCCGTGTTCGGGTTGCCCGTTCTACGATACAATACGCCATCCTTAGAAAAGATGTCTCCGTTGTGTCTGGGGTCCTTAGCCATGGGCAGTTTTTTAAAGCAGGGCTCCAGAGTACGGTCCTTTTGTTGCGCCTCCTTCAGTTCATTCGGCAACAAATTTGGCGCAGGCTCCCTCTCCTTCTTGGCTTGCCCTCTTGTGGTTACCGCTGCCACAATCGGCTCCTTATTCTCCCAATAAACACATATCTACATCACAGGATAACTGGGTAGATAGGATCATCCACAATGGCCGCTTTAATAACACCTCTGACAAAATCAGAGTGTATTTCTACCAGTGCGATAGGAAGCGTCCTGGGTGCATCACTCTTGAAAACTCCACATAGTTTGACGGTTTCCTCTGTCTCCTGACCGGGTTTGACTAGGTGTCTGGCGACAATACAATCGAAACTTAATCCTGTGTCAAAAAGACAAGTAGTAAAGGTACCGTTCAAAATTCCAGTTCCTCGCGTTGAGGGTCGGTCCCCCTCAGGTTGAGAATCATTGACATTGACTCTACCTTTCGAGGCTGTATGCAAACATCCGATGCGGTTTGGACCGGTTTGTTTGCCCTGATCAGACGTTCCTGGTGTAGGGGTCTTCCCTTTACCTTGACCTTGGTGGCCGCGCTGCCACGTAGGCTTGGTGGGTTGATCAGAATTGTAGTTTGGGGGGTATCGGGTTTTGTAGAATTTCGATTATTCCTGGGGAGGTTTCTGGGTATTATTATCTCGTTGGTTATAATGTTGAGAGGAATTGGAAGAATAGGATGACTGCTCTAGATTTTGTTTTCGAGATGGCTTATCTGTGGGTTTACGTTTTGTGCTGGGAAGTTCGGCCATTGCATTGCTATAGCGTTCGGCCTTATTGAAGATGTCCTCAAGCCTGACTGCCCCCTGTTCAGCCAAAAATCTACGGGTTTCGTTTGACAAAGTTGACTTTATCTGTTCCACAAGAACAAGTTCAAGTAGTCCCTCATATGTAAGAGGTAGGTCAGATAATTCTATGCACTTTGTCAGATAACCCGTGAGACGTGAAGAGAACTGGGGAAATTTTTCCGTGCTCTCTTTTCGGCTGTTTCTTAAAAACTGCAGAAACTTACGGGCAGTCATCTCAAACCGCTCCAGCAAGGCCTTCTTCAGCATGTCGGAATCATGTTGGTTCGGTCCCAGCTTCACGTATACGTTATAAGCATTGCCTTTCAGTGACGTTGAGAGTTTAAGTGCCCAGCGGGAACTCTTTAACCCATACAGAGTCGCGAGTCTCTCGAATTTTTCTTGGTAGCTGTCAATTTTTTCGTTGGGGCTAGGAAAAGACTCTAAAGCAAAAGACATCGCAGTTAATTGGGCAAATTGAGCACTGGAGAGGTCCACTGATTGAGACTGGGGTGAAGACGGCTCTGCATTATTAGAAGTAGAGGCACCCCGACTCTCTAAAGCCTTGAGCGCCAAATCGTGCTGTCTTTCCCTTTCTCTCTCTCTTTCCTTGCTGGTTTCAATCTCTGCCTCAATTTTCTTGTTCTCTGCCTCAATTTTCTTGTTTTCTGCCTCAATTTTCTTATGTTCCAATAGGCGTTCTTCCGCTTCTTTCCTATCTGCCCTCTCCTGTGCTTCTCTCCTCTGTGCTCTCTCTTTCTCTTCCTTCCTCTCAGCTTCTGCTCTTTGTTGCTCTGCGTCATATATTTCCAGTTCCTGGTTGACAAACGCGTTTGCAGCTTCTCCCTCTAAGCCTGATTCTTTTGCCTTCTGTCTTAACATGGCCCTCATCCTAATTCTTTCTGCCATTGTTAAAGAATAGGATGAAGAACGACTAGAGACCTAGTAAGAAGAAACAAGAGGAGGGAAAAAATCTCAAAGCCGCTACGAGAAAAAACACAAAGTGCAAATTTACCTGAGTTACCCCCTACTCTGAAATGTGCAAACTTATCGCTGCTATTATTGTCACTTAAGACTCTTAACGCGAGCGACTTATGTCACTTAAAATGGTAAGTTACACTGGAAAAAAATTTACTTTTACTAAAAGTAGAGAAAAATTTATGAAAAACAATGTAAAGGAAAAAAATTTTTTTCCTAAATTTTAATTCTCCACTAACAAACTCCGCCCTCTGAAGTCAATTAAAGAGTAGAGACGATGTTAACTAGATTTAAAAAAAATTAGAGCATGCGTCTTTAGCTTTGCTCAGCTCTTCTAACTTCCAAAAAGCTTTTGTGACTGAAAACAGTCACGCAATCCCAGCAATTATATAACAAAATTTCAATTTTCTCTGCCAGAGAATACAAAGGTGACAAATATTTTATTATCACTACTTGCTGCTCCTGTGGAAAGAAACAAACCTGTAATAATTATTGTGTGGTCGGCCCAAAGTACTAAAAGGCTTGGTCTAGGGGAAGTAATTACTTTTTTAAGATTATACCCTACTTCACAAAGACAATCAACGACACTCTATTTTAACTAGGCTCAGAATCCCGGACGAGCTAACCATATATTGTCGTAATTTTTCTCTGAGAGAGTTCTGATGGATATTGGTCCCTTTAGAGTGTAGAATGATAGTGAAGGCTCTGTGGGAATAAGGATTTAGGAAAGTCAGGTAGTAGATTCACAAGTGCTGGGAAGAGTAAGGACAGTCTCTTATTACGACAATATTTGTCTCTCAAAAAACTATTCCTACCACTCTTCTGAACAAACAATTGTTTGTCAGTTCCAGTCGCTCAGGCGCACACACCGATTTGGTGATTCTGACGCACAACGTACATGAATACAGACTACGATAACAAATATGGGGAATGTCTGATTTGGGCCAGCCGACACCAATGCTAATAAAGTTTTAATACTTTTATTATCATAAAAATCAAGTCACAAATAATTATCAATTTACAGTCAGAAATCAAAGGTTACAGAATACAAATATGACAAGGGGGAGGGGGGTTTTGAGGAAAAGTACCCCATACACCTTTTCCCGCTTGTATTTACTAACAGAAAGGACCCAGTCCCAAAGACAAGGAAGGGAGGGGGTGATGATGATGATCAGAGATAGGCAATTTAACTCAATGGTAAATTTATTACTCTGAGGCAAGGGGTTACAGTGATAAGGGGGTAGAGAAAAAGCTAGGGTTCTCAAATGTTTTCCTTTATCCAACAAATTTTACGGGAGGGGGAAATGAACACAGTTAAACAATCCCGCTAGGAGAAATCCTGTACAATAAATACAGTACACCTTAATGCTAGGTCGAACTAATTATAAGGGTAAAAAAAGATTAAATCTCCTTTCATTCAAAAACACGCTTGGCTGGCCAGCACACAGGCACACACACAGACTTACCAAATGGTGAATTCTGGCACTTCCTAGGAATTTTACAACAGCAGATAATACCGTAAAACAATGGAAATTGTCTTTTTATTTTTTCTGTGTCAGGCCCCAGATTAATCGAGGTGGGCTGGTAGCTAATAGTCTCAAAAAATCGCCAGACGGTGAAGCGTAAAGGGTACTGTTGTTTTTTTTAAATTTTAAAAGCACATCTATCTATACCGAACTAAACTGTATTAAAGTCACAATTCCCTTAACAGTTGCAAAATTAATTTACGCGGCTATTGTATTAGGAAATTAACCTATAGATATAACATTTAGTTTGCACTGGAACTTTGAAAATGGGTTTATTTTATAAGTTTAAATTTACACCACAATCCAGTGAAATAAAAATGAAATAACTAGACCACTGGTCACTCGAAGCTAAAGTATAAATTACCGTCTGCACAGAAAAGAATTCACTCCAATAGCCAACAGTTTAGATGAAATCTAGCAGGAATTTAACTATATGCTAGTGAATCTTAGAATGCTGTCAGAACGAATGATAAAGTTGCCCTTTTCAGATTCTGTATATATCTAACGGGAATGTAAGTTAAATGGGTCGTGTGAAAATTTCGCGCCTCTTTAGATCCCAGGAAAAGTCAAGGTTATTTAGCCGCCATGCTAACCGCGATGGCCCGACTGGCTTCCGATCTTCGTTCGTCTCAGGCTGCTCGCGCGAGGATGTGAAATTTCTGCGAGACTAGCCTCGTTCGTGGTGAGTTTTCTGATTCCTCAGATCGTATCCGCTACGCTGAGCAATCCATCTCTCCCGTTCCATAGTCTTTCGGGCAAGCCTGCCGGTTGCCACAGAGGTGCGAAGTCTGCAAGAAGCTTTCTTCTGGCCGCTCGTGTCCATCTTGCGAACGGTTCAGTGTTCGCACGGAGATGCTAAATTTCTGCTTCTCTGTTCTGGGGATCGTCTTTGACTGCTTTGATCATAGCCGCTACTCTTCGTTGATGAAATGTTACAACAATACTGATGTTCAGGGGTTCTAATGTTATGAAAAGCTAAAGTCCCTTTAATCATCCATCAAATCAGGGAAAATTCACTTGTCAAACTAGACGTACGTCACAACATCGCAAATCAGCTTGTATCAAACTATACATAGACAAACGCTAAAAAACACATTAACTTCTAAACCTGAAACATAAATATTACTAAATCTAAAGTATTATAAAAATGTACTCATATGCAAGCATACCTCTATGTCGTTAGTTCTCTTAGCACAGATGCAATATTTGCGATATCAAATCCTCTACCTCACTTGTGTTTCATTCCGAGGATGCATATCGCCATGAAGACGATCTGGCTTCTTTTCAACTCTGACTCGACTCTCTCACTGTTTCAGTTTAAATCTACATATCCACTCCTGTACCACATGGTAGCCACGTCAAAATATCAGACAAAGCTCCGCCCATCCCTCTATGGAGCAAATCAGGAGTCATATGCTCAGTTTGGATGACATGAGATCACATCTTAGTCAAGATTATCTTCCTAATCGACACAACTCAAGGTCCGCCCACTAATGGTGACATTCCCACGATATCTGTCTTACGGTTTTGTGCTTAAAAAGGTGTTTTCCTCTAGTGTCAGACAGCACCGAGATGTCTAAGACCAAGGGCCGTCTCTCATTACATCTTCTGCGTCTCGACTGTTTGTCTTCTTCACGGATGGCAAAGGTGTGTTTTGTTTAAATCGCCCATTCCCGTGTGAGAATGCCAACATGAGCACAAATATACACCGTAGACAAGATCGACAAGTATTACTCAGTCAAAAATTACACCTTCTGGCCACACGGTTATATATATATATATATATATATATATATATATATATATATATATATATATATATATATATATATATATATATATATATATATATATATATATATATATATATATATATTATTTGTAATATTTTTATGTATATTCAAATATGTCTAACCAGCCACAAGCCACTTGCCGCGGTCCAGTCGAAGTTTTCTCCTTTGAATTAATTAAAAGAATCGTGATTTTCAACACATCCCCTGAGTTATATGATATGCGCTTAGGGAGAGTAAAAATTCAGAGAAACGATTCGGTTGACAGAAAGCGGGTAAAGACGCCTGATTAATATCAGGAAAACAAAGACCTAGCAGCGGAATTTGTTCTTTTATTCCGTCTAAAGTTTGTGGTACGAGTTTACGAAACCATTTGAGGTATGGTTCTACGATACCAGCTGTAATGTGGTTCAAAGCTTGCGATTGACACTTGAAACAACATTCAACGGGTTGTGAAGATACCTGCCTTGACCAGGAGACGTGTCTTCGCCACAGAGACGAACTGACGGAAACAGCAGCATCAACACTCCTGCAGTTTGGAAGCTAAGTGACATTTTAGCATGCCACCACAACAGAACTTATTAATCTATATTCCACACTAAGCTTTCTAAAGCCGATTTCAATGACAAAACCTATTTTTTAGTAATCACTAGTTCATATTTATTTACATTTATTCCAAAGTAATTGATCATTAAATTTGTTATATGTTATACATATTTGCAAATTCATAGTTGATTTAGTTATCAACTCTTCCATCCGTCATGAAAGAGGTCTAGCGTTAGTAAAATCAACTATAGTCACACGTCAAAAGGGGAAAATAAGTCAAAGACATTAATCATTTACATCTTATATTCTGGATGTTGAACAAAGATTTCACTCAAATTCTCCGAGAATTTATCGACATAACATTATTACCTGAAAATGTGGCAATGGGCAGCATTGGACTCGGACCTCTGATCCCGCGTTATATCGAGGCATGTTCTATTGGGTCTATAGTGCATACTTAAATATATAGCCACAGGCAACTGTGAGTGATGTAAAATATGTGTATTTCTTCCTCTGCTGATACACACTTGCAAAAAGAGAATGTGTTACTTTGAATGAGTTATGTTCACAGAAAGTTAAGTGCTACTTACCATAAATAACGCCTATGCACACTGTAATGAGCATCATTTCAAAGATCTTCATGGCAAAAGTTGTGTCTCTTTGATCTCTGGAAAGCAAAACACAACAAATTTCAGAAAACAAATTACTTAAGAAGCCCATTTTGTAAAACACTATTTCACTACTGTATGTTCAGCGTATGTTCCATCTGTTTAGATAGTCTGTACGGAGAAAGGGATACATAAACTTAGGAAAAACGGCACGAGAAAGGATAGAAAACAGGAAAGCATAGAGATTCTTACAACCAGACTCGATACATGAATCAGTCACCTTTTCATACTGGTTCAAAAGAAGAATATTTCTTTTAAAAAGATTTTGTCTGTGGCGCTTAGAGAAAAAAAATAAATAAATGGCATTAGCCACGTTTTATTCATGTTAAAATGCTTCGCTGCTGTTTTAATGCAGCTTCTGTCTGTTTACTCATATTTTAAAGCCACGCCTATCTTTCCTGTTTACATGCGCTGATGAGTGTTTACCAATTTTCGCACCCGGCAGTCATACCAGGGGAGCGAACCACGTTCGTTTACCTGAGTTTCTCACGCGAGCTGATTGGCCAATTATCGGCAATTAGACAGACGCGCGTAGAATTAAACGGTTTGTTTGTTTGATCAATTCAAGGGCGATAATAATACGTCCCGATCACCTTTGATGTTTACATTTTCAGGGGACTTAAGTATTTGATCTACGGCAGGGGGAGATAATATAAGAAGGCCCGTTCGCATGTGATGCTTTTTGATGTCGCTTCTGCATCGCGAGTGAGGGAACCGTAGAATCATTTATCTCGGAAGCCAAGCTCGTTGATTTTCCCAAGGTGTGAATTTTCACATCTCTTAGAGATATTATCCTAAATCAGTATGTATATTGCCTTCTCTCCTAGTCAGATTATCAAGTCTCTCAGGAATTTTTGGATAGTCTAAACGCGTATGCTAGAACCTATGTGAAATAGTCCGTTAATAGCTTCGTGGGGATTATTCTGATTTCTCTGGTAATAATGTAAGTTGTGCTTAAGTATTAAATGTGTTAAAAGTTTTACCATTTTATTCACTGCCATTCCTTAGCGTTAAGACTAGCGAAATGGCAAACGCGTAGATATTCTCTTACCAGTGGTTCAATCATGTAAAATCCATCAACCAATTTTTTCACCAGAAGTTACGGTTTAGCTGACTAAATAATGCTAGGAGTGACGGATAAAAGTGACAGAGTAGTATGCGTATTATATTTCTTTGTGTGTAAATTGCTTAAATGAATAGCATTTAATATCATGTGTCAAAACGATAGACGCCGTCAATCAACTAGCTAGTAATCTCAGGCGATATTTGTTAAGGGCGCGTAATCATAATTAAATTAAAACTGACATTGTGCGCTGTGAGTTTTACCGGGTCGGGAGGGGGAAAAGCGGCATGCTTCTACCAAACCCGTACTCGTTAAAGCGACGCGCGATAGTACAGGCTTAAGATACCGTGTGCCTTTTAATTTAATTAGGTGACGGAGAGGATAAGAGATTATACCTTACGTTTGATAGCCTAGGATTTGTCATTTTAGAAATGTTTAGTTTTCTTCTAATATAGTGCTTGGTCAAAACCCAGCGGCTAGCGGTTTTCTATTGTGGTCTTTTCCTCAGTTAGTAAAGGAATAACAGTTGGCGTTCGTCCCCGTACCGGCGTGAACAGGAATTGCCAGGGCGAGACACTAACATTGTTTTAACTATAAATTGGAGTAACGGGACATACCAACATACCCAGATATTTCCAATCAATTTTATCAGCCCGCTGTGGCAATATATATAACATTTTCCCCGACATCTAACAATCGTTTACCCAAGTGAATTTTATTCACGAATATACACTGTTTCATAATCGGTACTAACCCCCAGAGAAAAGCCGATAGGATCTACCATCATCATCAGTTTATACATATAATAACATTTAGCTTCGCAACCAGATGCTTAGCAATTCGGGAATTACTTTCTCCTCTTTTTCAAATGTGAACGTCCAGAGCACGTCTTGCTTCAATAACTATATGTGGTGACAGCGATTTCATCCAGGGAACATTAAAACACCAAATTTGGCGTCCATCTTGTAATTATTTTCGCTATTAGGCTGGACTGGGGCTATCTTTGGCACCCCCACCTGACAGTATATGCGCAGGGATTATTGTATGTTTTCAATGGATACTAACTTCACTAGTAGGTAAGCGAGATTGTGTGTGGCCACAGATTGACAGAGTGAGAAACAGAGAGAGTGAATATTTTCCTTTGTATAATCATTGTACTAACTTCTCTTTTTTTATTTTCGCTAAACTGAGTATTTTACTGAGTAGTAATTTAGTGGGAACTTGTTCTTCACAAGCTATTCTGTAATCTAGTGCTTATCTTTGACCTTTGGGTTATTAACTTCTTTTGGGATCTTTTTCTCAACACAAGGGAGGGCACTTATTCGGTTATTTTCATATATCTGTAAACTTGATTTATATTGATTTCTGTATGTTTGATGTTGTAAGAAGTTTAAAGTGATAATAAACTAAACAAAACTTAACTTAGTGTGTCGGTCAAACCAATTCCTACTTATCCATAGTTTTTTCACGTTTGTGCGTATTGTTGTCACATAATTGTGTGTGCGTGGGCGGGTGTAGTGTAACTTATATTTCATATAGGGAGAGAAAGTTCGTCTGAGATTAAAGTATAGTCGTATAGATAGGCTGGACTAGAGAAACTACTCACTCCAGAGACTGATCTTCCTCTTACACTATTTCCTCGTGAAAATCTATTTCTTACACCTTTATTCTCACACATTTTACCACTATCACCTCTGCTCAGACGGGACCTTAAATATCTTCTGACCTATCTTTAAATAAATTTACTACAGAATGTCGGCTAGTCCTGTAGGATTGATCTAAAATCTGGAACAAGCGCAAGAAAATGTTGGCTCGTTCGCGGGATTTTATCTAGATCTGGAGCAAGCACAACAGAACGTTGGCTCTGTTTCCTAATTTTGATCTAAGTCTGAGTCTAGATAAATGACCAACGTCTGATATAGATTCTTAATTTTCATCTAGATAGAGTGTGCTGTGCGTCTTGTTTCGTGAGTTAAGGAATATTAAATAATTATCCCCTAGACAACGTTCTTTTACTGGGTGTTGACCACACAAACTAGAAACTTTTTTTTTTCCACAGCATCTTAGACTTCATACAGTTAGATTTTTATGATAATACTTGTTGGAGATTTGTTATATAATAATTTTGGGGAAAAAATATAAAAAGAGAAAACTGCTGGTAAGAGTGATTGTTTAGCAATCACAAAATATTTTTTGGGAGCAGTGGCGTGTGAGCTTAGCAAAGGGAGAGCATTCTGGCTATCGCCAAGTTAATAGCCTCCCCTAACTCTTAAACTGACTTCAGGTGTGGACGAGTTGTGGTGGATTCATAATAAGGAAACAACATTTTTTCTCCTTAAATTTTTATATATAAATATATTTTTTTCCACAGTAGTAATAGTAGTTTTTCAGTTTTTAGATTGATCTACCATTTTTATGGTTTAAGTCGTCTGTGTTAGGAGTTTTTGCCAGGTAACAACAGTGATAGAGTAGATAACTGATAACAGGAAGGAGGTAACACAGTAAAATCTGAAAAATAATTTTGGGTTTTTCTCTTAACTTATTAGGGAGCACGGTATCCTTTGTATTCTTTCTTTCTCGAGTAAGTCGCAGTCAGTTATTTTGCCATGGCTGAGCGTGCAAAACGTAGAGCAATGCTAAGAGAGGAAGCGAGGAAAACAGGATTACAAGGAGAAGAAGTGCAAGCTTTTGTCAACGAAGAACTCGACAGATATGACGCGGAGAAGAAAGATAGCGTCAATTAGAGCAGAAGAAAATTGAGGCGGAAATGGAAGCTCACAGGGCGAACGAACGAGAGAAGGAGAGACAACATGAGGAATGAGAGAATGAGCAGCGACGTTAGCACGAACTGGCGCTTAAGACTTTAGAGGTCCAAAATCGCGGTGCAGCGTCGAAGTCCAGTAACGGAGAGCCCTCTTCACCTCAGTCACTCTTAACTGATCAGTCCAGTACTCAATCTCCTCAACTAGCAGCAATGTCCTTTGCCCTCGAATCCTTCCCAAGCCCCAATGAGAAAATTGACACTTATCTAGAGAAATTTGAGAGAATGGCAACGCTGCATGGTTTAGAAAGTTCGCGATGGTATTTGAAGCTTTCCCAGGCTTTAAAACGCACTGCGTATGATGCGTACGCGAAACTGGGAAGCAGCCATCAAGACATCTACGACATGCTGAAGAAAGCTTTACTTGAGCGTTTCGAAATGAACGCTCGCAAATTTTTGCAACTGTTCCGAAACAGCAGGAAGAAAGGAACTGAGACATTTCACCAGTTCTTTTACGCGAGGAACTGTTTTATTGAACGGGAATTCAACTTATTGTCTGTTTGATACAGGTTTGTCTTTTGATTGTTTGTCGCAAAAGGTCAAACCTGATGACAGAAGAAACCCAAATTATAACGCTTCCCATCGCACTGGTGGAGATACACTCTGATTTTGTCAGAGGTGTTATCAAAGCGGCTACAATAAATGATCCGATCTAACCAGTCATACTTGGTTGTAGATATGTGTTTATTGGGAGACCGAAAGAGCCGATTGTGGCAGCAGTAACCACAAGTGGGCAAACCAAGAAGGAACGGGAGCCTGCGCCTAACATGTTACCTATGCAACTAAAAGAAGCGCAAGAAAAGGACCCTACCTTGGAGCCCTACTTTAGGAAACTGCCCATGGCCAAGGATCCCAAACACAACGGAGACATCTTTTCTAAGGATGGAGTACTGTATCGTAGAATTGGCGACCTTGAACAGGGTTATAATCAGCTCCTAGTACCGACGCAGTACAGAGACCAACCCTTAGAAATGGGGCACTCTCTTTCCTTTAGCAGACATATGGGACAAAACGCCACTATTCAGCGAATATCGACTCACTATTGGTGGCCAGGAATGAACACTGATATTATCAGACATGTGAAATCCTGCGTCCAGTGCCAACGTGTGGCACCCAAGCATTGGATACCCCCAGTTCCCATGGGAGAAATGCCAATAGTGGGGACACCATTTGAACGGGTTTGTTAGGGTATTTTATTGAAGTCGTCTGCTATAGTTGGCAGTGTGCTACTTCTAGGGTCACAGCGTTTAATATAATTTGATGTTAAGAATTCACGGACTACTGAACGCTATATGCACGATCAATTTATGACGTGTTAGCGTTGATAGGTCACGCATCGGGACTTAGATACGAGACCCTTTTTACGTTGACCGTCAAGCTATGAAGACGCGTCCTATATTCGTCCAGTGCTGGGCATTGTATTGCCACATATTTATAAAAGTACTTCGAAGTAGGGACTCAGGGTCAGTCCAAGTTATATGAATCAAATAATATAAATAGGTTAGTATACAACCAATTTCAAGGAAGATTATTTCAGTCCATAATATGATATTTATCAGACGCATACGCTCATTGTCGGCCGTTGGAAAACCCCAACCGCGCGTGCACACAGCTATGATGTTCTGGCTATATTAATTCATTTTACTGGACACGGACTGAGAATATTAAATGGATTCAACTGTACTCAATTATATATGTATGCTATTAATGAATAATACTTGTGATGTCTTCATCCGTTGTTCCGTCAATAAACGTTTGGACTCAATCAAGGACTTACCCACATTACTTCGATTACGGTTGGTTGCTTCAACTTGAGTTATTGATTGTTGTTTGACCTGATGAACTCTTCTTCATAGGAAGTTATATTAATGATAATCGGGTTCGTACGGAACAAATATTCTGTTGGACACTCATTAATCAACGAAAACCATTATGTTGACCTCAACTGAGATAATGATAAATAAGCAAAAACTTACAGATTCAACTAATAATAATAGAATGAAAGACCCAACAACCGAACCCTGCAGCAATGGTGGCCAGTTGTGGCTGTGGACTTTTAAGTCACACTAGATTGAAAAGAAACAATTCCCTTCAAGCAGAATCGAAATGGACAATTTTTCTATTTGTACACCGGTGACGTCATACCATAGCAACATAATGAACTCAGCTGAATGGCAGCGCCAGACATCGACCTTAAAAAAATTCTATCAAAACACGTCTTTGAACGATGGAAGCTAATTTCAACCTTCATGAACTGGTCATACGAGTTCCTTATCCTATTGGTGAAACGGGGACTGTAAAAACCTATCGTGTCTAAAAGCTAAGTAGTGTACTTTAAACAATGTTCAGTCCATGTTAGTCACCGGCACGTCCTTTCAAAAGCATCTGTTACCCGTTGTATCTTTTATGTTCCCATATGTATTTATATCGTATAGTTAACTTTGTGGGCGGTAGGTGGGAATCAAAACTGATCCTTATGGCTTTTCGAACATCAAGGTCAGTTTTGATCGTTCCGTAGGGCCGTTAAATGATCGCATTTGGCGAAAAACCCCATTGATGATTATGCCGATGGGTTGTTTGTTCGCATTTGCTATGATTTGACCTTGCGTGTTAGGTGTCCAGTTCTGTGAATAACTAGTGTATTTTACTGTATTCAGTTTCATTTTATTGAGTTTTGTATTATTGTTTGTAAGCTATCTCGTTAATCCTAACCTTGCTATCTTTATGTTCATTTATATGTATTGTAAATACCGCCAGATGAGTCCTGTGACGTCATTAGTTTTTGCATTCGTATTTTTTTTCTGTATGCTGACCTACATTTAGTTCAATCCTTGACCTTCCAGTACTTCCGATTTCTATGCTTAGTTTTGTAAAATAATTTATTTTGTGAAATTGTCAATTGTATCTTGTACTACTGTGTTGTAAATTTTTGGTTAATAAATTGTATTTTTTGTATTGATCTCATATATTAATAACATAATGATATTACTATAAATTTATTATTAAAAGAATAATACTATAATTTCATTAATTTTTACCAAATCATTTGATGACTTAGGTAATGTCATCTATTTGCAGTAGTAGTCTAATATACTATTGAAGCATATTGTAGATTATGACGAGGGCACAATAACATAATATATAGTGATAAACAACTTTGATTATTGGTTTGCCTTGAATTGGACAAACATATTAGATAATAAGTAGTACATTTTCATAATACTACAGTGGTGACTTAGCACATATAACTGATTAAATAACATAATTATTGAATATTGATATTAGGTGCATCTTAAATAAATAAATAGCTTAACTAGTTATGATGGTACATATAATATTATTACAAAATATTATATTGTTGTGGAACTTACAAATAATAATACAATAGTATTATAATTGATTATATTGAGCAAATACATACACTATTAGGTTCAAGATGCTTACCTTAGATCATTTTATTAAAAACGGGAAAGATTTTGGAAAAAAAGGAGAAGCTCTAGAAGCATACGTAGTGGCGGAATTTGCGAAATATGAAGCAAAAATGGAAGAACTTGAAAGAAAAGAAGCTGAAAAAAAGCTGAATTGAGACGAGAAAAAGAAGAACTTAGACAAGAAGAAGAGAATAAAATGAAACGAGAGGAAATTATAAGGCAACAAGAAATGGAATTGCAACGTCTTAAGTTTGAAACTGCAAAATTACATGCACAAAGTGCTAATACAAGCCAGAATGATAAGTCACAAAATGGATCTTCATCCAACCAAAATAAACCTTATAACAATTTTAAATTACCTCCTTTCAAATTGAACTTCGACGACCTTGGATCGTACCTGTCACGTTTCGAACAGGTATGTTTAGCACATAACTTACCAAAACAAACATGGGCTTTAAAACTTAATGAATTGTTGGACGGGGAACCATTAAGTGCAGTTCAGAATGTTGACCCAACAATAGCTAGTGACTATGACGCCATTAAAGCCTTATTATTACGTCGTTTCCATTTGGACGAAGAGGGTTGCAGATTACGTTTTAAGCGTATTCTACCAGATTCTAATAAAGACTTTACAGGTTTTATTGCGAACATACGCAATACCTTTAACAGATGGGTGGAACTGGCAGGTGTCAACAAATCATACGACAAGTTAGTTGATTTGTTACTGAGGGATAAAGTGTTATCCTCTGTCAGCTCACCGTTCTTTGCTTATTTGCAAGAACGTAAACCATCTACGATCGATGAATTAGAAAAAATTGCAATAAATTATTGCACTGCTCATCCGAATGCGAGCATTTCTAACTCGCTAATAAGGGAACCTCTACCTGTGGCCTCTAATATGTCATACCACAGTCATGACAAACCAAGAACACACAGCGTAGATAGAAGTCGCTTCAAAGGAAATTATAATGTTAATTTTCATAAGGGACATAATAATTTTAACAATAAGAGTGATTTTAATAGAGGAAGACCACAAAATAGAAATCAGTCACCTCAGTTTAAATACAACAATAGTCAACACAAACCAAATCATAACCGATCATACAACTCTAATACTGGTAATAGTTGGAATAACTATAATCAAGGCTCGAGACACAGAGATAACAGTCACTACAGGGGACAACGAAATAATTCCAATGATTATTCTCGTCAGCGGTCCCAGTCTCGTAGATCATCTCAGTATGATCACCACACAGGGGCAGCAGTTACTAATAATACAACCCCAGATGTTAAACAAAACGATAAAGTAATACAATCTTCTGCTACATGTTACGCTATAAATTATAACGTGGCAAATAGTTGCCCAGAATGCAATCTTGTTTTTTAGTAAGCAAAGGAGACAGTATTGAACTGCGGACATATTCTACCAGAAGTAGGTCTTGCAGCCAACGATGGAACAGGCTCTCTTATATTCAACAGAGTGATAATAAATAGATCTATCGTCTCTGTTTTGAGAGATTCCGGATCCACAACGATTGGAGTTCGACAGTCACTGATCCATCCAAGTTGTGCAACAGGGGAATATGTCAGATGCATTGCGTTTGGTGGGACAATATAATTTTATCCCACTGCTATAATACATGTTAACACACCTTTTTTTCACAGGTAATGTTAAGGTCTGCATGTTGAAAAATCCTATTGCAGATCTTATGGTTGGTCGCGTTCATGGCAGCAGAGATTGCACCCCAGAAGAAATTATTGAATGGGAGAAAAACAATTTATACATTGGGAATGCAGTGACAACTAGAGCTCAGACGACACTAGTAGAGAGTATCGACACTGATAAGGGGGAACCAGACGAACAGAAATATAGTGATTTTCCTTCTCCTATTGACAGAGCTACGTTTGCAAGAAAGCAGAAGGAAGACAAATCTTTAAAAAAAATTTTTTACTCTGGTCAACAATTTTGATAATCTTACATCGAACAATAAGAACAAACATTGGTTTACGATTAAAAATGATATATTGATCAAGTGTTATATGGATAAGTCTCAAGTAAAAAAACAAGTCATGGCTCCTGTTGCATTTAGACGTTACATTCTTCAACACGCACATGATTCCAAGTGTGCAGGTCACATGGGATATACTCGGACACGTTCTCGAGTACTATTTTCATTCTTTTGGCCAGGAGTGTCACGAGATTTTTCACAGTATGTACGCTCGTACTATAGATTTTTCACAGTATGTACGCTCTTGTACTATATGCCAAGGTGTTAAAGCATGTCCTAGATATTAATGGACATAGAAAAGTATATCATATAAATATGCTTAAACAATTTCATACTCGTCCAAAACACCTACAATCTATTTTTCATGAATTAGATGACAAAGAACCTACCAGTCACTATTCTAATCTTTCAGTAATTCAGGAAGAAGAATCTTCTTTTCCTGAGGTACAGATGGCATTACCTGTACCAATAGTACAACCTACTGAATCTTGGCGGGATGTAACCATCTCTTCTTCGGTTACACCGCAACAGCATCAGAAGAATGCTGATCTCTTACAATTATTGCCAGATGTGCTGACAGACGTACCTGGTCGCACATCAGCGATCTCTCATGACATTATTCTTAATGATGATACACCAATCCGTGTACATTCCTATTCTGTCCCACTACATGTTCTTAGTAAAACAACTCAATAACTTGAACAGATGTTGTCTCTAGGTATTATTGAACCTAGTAACTCTCCATTTTCTTCACCACTAGTCATTGTCAGAAAGAAGGACAACAACATTCGTCTATGCGTGGACTATAGGAAGCTAAATGCTCAGACTGTAGTTGATAGCGAACCACATCCACTCCTTGACGATTTACTTCCTCGTCTATCCAACGCAACAATTTTCACAAACATAGACTTAACTAAAGGTTACTGGCAAATACCATTACCCGAAAAAGCTAAATACTACACAGCGTTTTCCACTCCACAAGGTCTTTACCAGTGGAATGTGATGTCTTTCGGGCTTGTGAACGCTCCAGCTACCTTTATTCGCATGATGCGACATATTTTATCAGGTAGACCAGACATCATTACATACATCGACGACATATGCTTATTTAGTTCGTCATTTGAGGAACATTTTTCGGGGCTTAGATGTGTTTTGGAAATATTGCGGGATAATCATTTAACCGCGAAACCTACGAAAATACAAATTGCGTTTCAGGAGATAACCTTCCTGGGACATATTATTGGAGTGGAACGTATTCAAACGGTTCCTAGTACGGTTTCAAAAATCTTAAACTTATTAGTTCCTCAAACGAAGAAGCAAGTTAGGAGCTTATTACGGTTAGTCCAATACTACAGCAGATTTGTACCTTACTTGTCGTCCATCACGGCTGTCTTATCGTCATTGTTAAAGAAAGACATGCCGTTGAAAGTGACATGGACTGACGAATGCGACAAAACTTTTCACAAAATATTAAATATATTTTTGCAAATCCACCTATGTTGAGACTACCTGATGCTTCTAAAAAGTTTATCCTTCGTACAGATGCCAGTAATTATGGGATTGGTGCTTGTCTGCTCCAATGTCACGAAGGCATACTACATCCGACTCTTTACATCTCACGTAAACTCAAGACGCCAGAGACTAAATATTCTACTGTGGATAAAGAGTTATTGGCCGTCGTAAGGGCCAACAAAAATTAGAAATTTTTTTACTGGGTGCACCCTTCTTGATCCAAACAGATCAGAAGGCGGTGGCATCCCTACGTCGCTCGAATCACAAAAGCCCGAAACTTACGAGGTTTGCTATCCATTTGAATTCACCATTGAGTACATATCGGGGACAGAAAACATCGTGGCCGACGTACTCTCAAGAAATCTTTCGGAAGACGATTCATGAATGCGGATAGTCTTCAAATAACTTCACAAAATTAATCATACCAAAAGACAGAATTCGATCAACGAATTATCCACCTATGAATAAAACGTTAACGATTATTCAGAAAAACAAACAATAGAACCGCTAGTCGAACGAGATTAATGAAAGCAAGAGACATAGTGTTCATATTCACACGGGGACTTTGGCTTGTGTCCATTACTAATACAACTGTTACCAAGATAGTCGGAAATAATATCTGAATTCAAATTGGACAAATTTCGTTATGTGACATGACTAATTGAACGTTATGAAACTTAAATTCATTCAGGACCGGAACAGTTAAACAGTTTTTGGAATGGAACTTTCCGTAGATCCTTAAGGACATAACGACGACTGGATCTTCATGTCCGACATTATTAAGTTTAATAAGTTATTAAGTTAATAAAGAACATAATAAAATTGAAGTGTGATAAATAAAAAAATGAAATGTGTCAAAAGAAAGAAAAGATGAAAAGAACAAAATAATATCACACAAGCAAATACTTTAAATATTTTATTTACGAATATGATAGCTGTTATATGCATTTAGTTAAGATATTCACATGAAATGTATGATTATTTTTTCTTTTATTAAGTCATTAAGTTAATTACTTAGTAATTACTCGACACTCATAATTAAGTTTAATCATACATAACTAAATTAATTAATACTTTACCTTTTTTCTTTACTTTATTTGTCCTTACCTCTCATGTCTTTTATTATGACACTATCTCTCATTTTGTTTAATTAGATGTTAATTAATTAATACCCTACATACTTATTATGATTAATTAGTTTAATTTTAATTAGTTAGTATAATTTTCTTTACATAGCACTTCATTATTTACTCACAACAGTCGTTAAGTTCAGTAGATAATTATTTAGCGACAGTTGACACCCCTTTGTTTAATATAATAATATTATACGACTGATATCTTATCGACATGACCACGACACTGTTCTAGACAGAACATCGTAGGCCATAGGTTGGGTTTTTGTTAAATTTTTCATATGGTTAAGTAAGATATTTCAAAAAAATATATCTAATAGATTTTTTTCCCCGGCGGGCAGGGAATTGTTACGGTATTTTATTGAAGTCGTCTGCTATAGTTGGCAGTGTGCTACTTCTAGGGTCACAGCGTTTAATATAATTTGATGTTAAAAATTCACGGACTACTGAACGCTATATGCACGATCGATTTATGACGTGTTAGCGTTGATAGGTCACGCATCGTGACTTAGATACGAGACCCTTTTTACGTTGACCGTCAAGCTATGAAGACGCGTCCTATATTCGTCCAGTGTTGGGCATTGTATTGCCACATATTTATATAAGTACTTCGACATAGGGACTCAGGGTCAGTCCAAGTTATATGAATTAAATAATATAAATAGGTTAGTATACAACCAATTTCAAGGAAGATTATTTCAGTCCATAATATGATATTTATCAGACGCATACGCTCATTGTCGGCCGTTGGAAAACCCCAACCGCGCGTGCACACAGCTATGATGTTCTGGCTATATTAATTCATTTTACTGGACACAGACTGAGAATATTAAATGGATTCAACTGTACTCAATTATATATGTATGCTATTAATGAATAATACTTGTGATGTCTTCATCCGTTGTTCCGTCAATAAACGTTTGGACTCAATCAAGGACTTACCCACATTACTTCGATTACGGTTGGTTGCTTCAACTTGAGTTATTGATTGTTGTTTGACCTGATGAACTCTTCTTCATAGGAAGTTATATTAATGATAATCGGGTTCGTACGGAACCAATATTCTTTTGGACACTAATTAATCAACGAAAACGATTATGTTGACCTCAACTGAGATAATGATAAATAAGCAAAAACTTACAGATTCAACTAATAATAATAGAATGAAAGACCCAACAACCGAACACCGCAACAGGGTTGCAGTCGACATAATAGGACCCCTAGAAAGGACTAAAAGAAGGAACAGGTTTATCCTGACCTTAATGGACACATGCACTATGTGGGCCGAAAATATACCGCTAACATACACGGATTCAAAGCATGTCGCAGAAGCCCTAGTGAAGATTTTTACACGGTTGAGATTCCCTCAACAAGTTTTGACGGATAACGGATCCCAATACCGTAGCCTGTTAATGGAGGAGATCTTTAAGATCTTGAGTACCCAGCACATCTACACCAGCCCCTATAATCCGGCGGAAGTGGGTTAGTAGATCTTGTTAACGGAAGCCTCACCATGATGTTATGTAAGCTAGGACAAGAGAAACCTGAAGATTGGGACCTTTTCTATCCCGCAGCCTTATTCGCCTACAGAGAAGTCCCACAGGCATCTACAGGTTTACTACCAGCTACGCTCTTATTCGGCAGACCTATTAAGGGCCCGCTTGAAGCCTTACTCCGGTCACTGACAGACCAGACGGCTGATGAGACAGTCGTCTCAGCAAGTAAATATGTATCGGAACTTAAGGAAAGGTTATAACTAGGATGGGATCTAGCAACAACCAACCTTAAGCGAGCACGCATGAAGCATGCTAAACGATACAACAAGGCAGCGAAAGAGAGAGAATTTCAACCAGGAGAGAAGGTTTTGTTGCTACTTCCAACCGGAAACAACAAACTACGTATCGGATGGCAAGGGCCGTTTACCGTCCTTAAAAAGATCTCAAAAACTAACTTCAAGATCTCTATTAAAGGAAAGGAAAAAAATCTACCATATAAATCTGTTAAAGAAATATATGGAAAGACCGGTGCCTTCTCCCGAACATCTCCTGGCGGTCGCCATAGCAACCGAAGATGACGATAGTTGCATGGAATACCCATTGCAACAAACGGAATTTTACAACGATGTTAAATTCGATGACACTCTCTCTGAAGCACAACAGACGAAAATTAAAGCGTTATTGAAACAGTACTCGGGAGTCTTAAAGTCCATACCTGGTCGAACGCATCTCGCAGAGTTCGATATGAAACTGACAAACGAGACACCTGTGCGAACCAGAGTTTATCCGGTTCCGTATGCGAAAGCAGACACGTTACGTGGAGAGATAGATAAGCTACGTCAAGCTGGCATCATTAGCGAGTCTACATCGCCATATAGCAGTAGCGTCGTACTATTGCAGAAACCTAATAAGGAGGTTCGGCTGTGTTTTGATTACCGTTTACTTAATACAGTAGCGTAATTCCAGCCTGAGCCTCTGCAGAGCGCTTCTGAGCTGTTCACCAAGCTTAGCAAGGCAAGAATTTTCTCTAAGATTGACTTGATTAAAGGTTATTACCAAATACCAGTCAAGGAAGAAATAAAACCCCTGCTAGCTTTTAGCACCAGTGAAGGACACTATGTTTTCAACGTTGTGCCTTTCGGTTTGCACAACGCACCAGGAGTCTTCACCAGGATGATGAGAAAGCTTTTAGAACCCTTGCAAAATCCACATATCCACAAATTCATGGACGATATATTGATTGCAACGGAAAACTACGACGAACATATTGCTACGGTCGCTATGCTCCTCAGGAGACTAAAGGAAGCTGGTCTAACAGCCCATCCTACCAAATGTTTAATCGGCTTTAAAAAGCTAGACTTCCTGGGGCATACCATTTCCCAAGGATGTATGTGGTCAGGTGCCACAAACGTAGAGAAAATACGTGCAGCAAAGAGGCCTAAAACGAAGAGAGACACACGTTCATTTCTATCACTATGTGCATATTACCAGAAGTTCATTAAAATTTCAATGGCCTGACAGCACCCCTTACTGACCTCACAAAGAATGGAAAACCTGACAAAGTTACTTGGAACGCACAGTGTGAACACGCTTACGTCACTCTCAAGGAACACCTGTCCAAATACCCAATTTTAAGGTTACCTGACCTTAAGAAACCTTTCATTTTGCTGGTCGACGCATCCAAACAAGGAATCGGGTCAACACTGCTTCAGGCAGATGACAATAATCCGAATCTGTTATTTCCAGTTGCATACGGCAGCCGCAAACTGAATACAGCAGAAAGGAATTATTCGACCGTGGAGAGGGAATGTTTAGCACTCGTGAATGGAATAAGAAGGCACCATGAATATCTTTATGGAGTTTCGTTCACAGTGCAAACGGACCATGCTTCGTTGGCGTTTCTTAGAGCCAATAAAGAATTTAACGCGTTGGGCTCTGCTGCTAAGCGTGTATTCTTTCAAAGTACAATACATACCACGAAAAGAAAATGTAGGAGCGGATTTTATGAGTCGAAATTGGAGCATGGAGAAGGAGGATGCAATTGAAGATAGCAATCACTCGCAAGCTACGGATAACGGTTGCTCTATTTCCATAAATGAGACATGAAAGGGTTTCATATCTTCAAGCCTGGGCGAACTATGACGTGGAAATGTAAATATAGCCTCAGAAATCCGACCACCTTTGCTGCCTCAGTTAGCGTTTATGTATTGCGAAGGCTAGGCCACACACAATTCGCTGTCTGTTTTCTCCCTATTTTAAAGCCACGCCTATCTTTCCTGTTTACATGCGCTGATGAGTGTTTACCAATTTTCGCACCCGGCAGTCATACCAGGGGAGCAACCTCGTTCGTTTACCTGAGTTTGTCACGCGAGCTGATTGGCCAATTATCGGCAATTAGACAGGCGCGTAGAATTAAACCGTTTGTTTGTTTGATCAATTCAAGGGCGATAATAATACGTCCCGATCACCTTTGATGTTTACATTTTCAGGAGACTTACGTATTTGATCTACGGCAGGGGGAGAAAATCTAAGTAACCCGTTCGCGCGGGATGCTTTTTGATGTCGCTTCGGCATCGCGAGTGACGGAACTGTAGAATCATTTATCTCGGAAGCCAAGCTCGTTGATTTTCCAAGGTGTGAATTTTCACATCTCTTATCACCTAAATCAGTATATATATATATTGCCTTCTCTCCTAGTCAGATTATCAAGTCTCTCATGAATTTTTGGATAGTCTAAACGCGTATGCTAGAACCTATGTGAAATAGTCCGTTAATAGCTTCGTGGGGATTATTCTGATTTCTCTGGTAATAATATAAGTTGTGCTTAAGTATTAAATGTGTTAAAAGTTTTACCATTTTATTCACTGCCATTCCTTAGCGTTAAGACTAGCGAAATAGCAAACGCGTAGATATTCTCTTACCAGTGGTTCAATCATGTAAAATCCATCAACCAATTTTTTCACCAGAAGATACGGTTTAGCTGACTAAATAATGCTAGGAGTGACGGATAAAAGTGACAGAGTAGTATGCGTATTATATTTCTTTGTGTGTAAATTGCTTAAATGAATAGCATTTAATATCATGTGTCAAAACGATAGACGCCGCCAATCAACTAGCTATTAATCTCTGGTGATATTTGTTAAGGGCGCGCAATCATAATTAAATTAAAACTGACATTGTGCGCTGTGAGTTTTACCGGGTCGGGAGGGGGATAGGCGGCATGCTTCTACCAAACCCGTACTCGTTAAAGCGACGCTCGATAGTACAGGCTTAATATACCGTGTGCCTTTTAATTTAATTAGGTGATGGAGAGGATAAGAGATCATACCTTATGTTCGATAGCCTAGGATTTGTCATTTTAGAAATGTTTTATTTTCTTCCAATATAGTGTTTGGTCAAAACCCAGCGGCTAGCGGTTTTCTATTTGTGGTCTTTTCCTCAGCTACTGAAGGAATAATAGTTGTCGTTTTCCTTGGCGTTGGTCCCCTTACCGGTGTGAACAGGAATTGCCAGGGCGAGACACTAACATTTTTTTAACTGTAAATTTGAGTAACGGGACATACCAATATACCCAGATTTTTCCATTCAATTTTATCAGCACGCTGTGGCAATATATATAACATTTTTTCCGACTTCTGACAGTCGTTTACTCAAGTAAATGTTATCCAGGAGTATACACGGTGTCATAATCGGTACTCACCCCAGAGAAAAGCCGATAGGATCTACCATCATCATCAGTTTTTACATATGATAACATTTAACTTCGCACACAGATGCTTAGCAATACGGGAATCACTTTCTCCTCTTTTTCAAAAGTGAACGTCCAGAGCACGTCTTGCTTCGGTAACTATTTGTGGTGACAGCGATTTCATCCAGGGAACATTAAAACACCAAATTTGGCGTCCACCTTGTAATTAATATTCGCTATTAGACTGGACTGGAGCTATCTTTGGCACCCCCACCTGACAGTATATACTCAGGGATTATTGTATGTTTTCAATGGATACCAAAATCACTAGTAGGTAAGCGAGATTGTGTGTGGCCACAGATAGACAGAGTGAGAGACAGAGAGAGAGTGAATATTTTCCTTTGTATAATCATTGTACTAACTTCTTTTTTTTATTTTCGCTAAACTGAGTATTTTTCTGAGTAGTAATTTAGTGGGAACTTGTTCTTCACAAGCTATTCTGTAATCTAGTGCTTATCTTTGACCTTTGGGTTATTAACTTCTTTTGGGATCTTTTTCTCAACACAAGGGAGGGCACTTATTCGGTTATTTTCATATATCTGTAAACTTGATTTATATTGATTTCTATATGTTTGATGTTGTAAGAAGTTTAAAGTGATAATAAACTAAACAAAACTTAACTTAGTGTGTCGGTCAAACCAATTCCTACTTATCCATAGTTTTTTCACGTTTGTGCGTATTGTTGTCACATAATTGTGTGTGCGTGGGCGGGTGTAGTGTAACTTATATTTCATATAGGGAGAGAAAGTTCGTTTGGAATTAAAATATAGTCGTATAGATTATAAGGAAACTACTCACTCCAGAGACTGATCTTCCTCTTACACTATTTCCTCGTGAAAATCTATTTCTTACAACTTTATTCTTACGTGTTTTACCACTATCATCTCTGCTCAGACGGGACCCTAAATATCTTCTGACCTATCTTTAAAAAAAATTTACGACAAGGATCATAAGAAAATACATTTTAGTGGACAAGAAAATAAGCGTGCGAAAAAGCATAGGACTATGGTATAATAGATTTCAGAATAAAGATATAAAAGCAGAATTTATATAGATACTGCATATTGAAGAATTCGATTTTTCCACTGGCTATCTGTTGAACATTATGTCGGAGTAAATTGTGACTCATGAACTTTCTTGTGTGAACAAAATAGAACGTCGTTTAAATATGGAGTCTTCAGAGAATCAATGAAAAGTTCAAGTTTGTGATTTTAACATTGTGACAGTTGTCAGTTTTGTAGTTTGTGGAAACGAATACATATGTTGAAAATGAAACGATTCTTTAGAAAAGAATTAAGCCAGTTATATTTAACAAGTTAAACCAGCCACAATTAAAACTTTTGACAATATAATAAAAGCATTGATTCATCGAGCCACAGATACATTAATCCAAAATGACATCACCCTAGACACCTCCGGAGACAAACATATTTGCTCGTAACAGATGAACCTGCAAGAATTTTTCGGGGCTCCGTGTCCGGTGCCATCCGTGTTTGGAATTTCGGCAATGCAATTTATGAATTAGGAGAATCTTTTGAGAACATTATTGCTTTGAACATTCCTTCACTCCATTAAGAAAAACTGAAACTATGACTTCAAAGAGGCCAGCTCGACCTTGATTATGGCGATTATCAAATTGCAAGATATAAAAGATTGCAGTATCGTGGAAGATTGATTTACTCATGAACATTTGTCAGCAAAGAAAGGGTCAAGCACATATTGATTTTTGGAACTTTTGAAATTAGCCGTTTAACGTTTAACCGGCAACACATGTATACGTGACGTCATCATCAACAAGACCAACCGACATTTTCGAACAAGTTTCAATTCCACAACTCATCTACTATTTGGCATTCCAGTACAAGTCTACACTCAACACGACGAAAATGTATCCATTTGTTATCACGAATCCTAGTGATATCCATGATATTCTTACGTGCATGGAACTAGTTGACTTCGTCCTTCAGATGTTCCAACATGTCGATGCCACGTCTTCGAAAAATTTTCATGGCTAAAAAGATGAGTATCATATTTAATGTCGATCGTTGTCTGATCATTTAATTAGTTACCGTTGTTTGTCAACCCTTTCTTTACTGTACAAACTAATCTTTCATTTTATGTCTATCTGTTTATTGCATTAATAGGCGGGAGGTTGGATAGGTTTAGCATTTCTGAAGCTTCTTCGGAAGATTCAGAAATAGTAACGATCTTTTAGGTATTTATTTAATATGTTGTCAGAGTGTCCAGTGCATACACTATAGATAGTACTCGTCTCTGACTACAGATTAAATATCGTAATCGTCTAGTTGTTTCGTTACAGTATTTCGTTCCTTCTTTTAGATTTCCTTATTTATGTAAGTAGGTCATTGTTTATTCGTTTGTCAACTATCCTTCTCTTTGTCTTCATGTAGAATTTATAGACGACTTTCTGTATTTGTTCGTCAATTTTCTCTCTTGTTTAATTTATAAATATTTTCGTATCTTTGTTCATATATAGTAATTGTGCCCTTGTTTTATTTAATTTCTTTATATTTGTTAGGGCCTATTGTTGCGGTTAATTATGTTCATATACTTGTATATTGGTTGTTAGATGAAGGGATATCTTCGGCGAGGTCCTCTTCATTAAGACATATATTGACCAGGCATGCACAGATGCCGGTGATACTTTTCATTCAGCCTTCTTTCATAAAGTTAATCTTCTACAATGAAGAAGATGCAAGGCCAGGTTGGACGATAGGACGACATCAGTTTATTACAATACACTGCTCCAGTAAATACTTTCAAGAGATATAGATCGATAAGACAATGGCATGACCTGGCCAGTCTTGAACGTCGTCATGTAGTCTTCTACTGACAAAATGTCCGTCGACATTGTTCTGCAAAGTTTATTGAATAAGTTCCAACTTACGTACATAAGAATACATCATACACACCTCTCACTTTAAAATGTTAGCATCGACCCAACTCAACATGTGGGCGATCTAAATGTTGGAAATATAACACATTCTCGGAGCTGAATACAATGCGTCCGTCCACCTTGAAGAATACACAAAAAGGCCACGAATGCTACTTGACGTATGCCAAGTTGAGACCGGTTTGACTTCTGCTAAAACAGTACCAAAAGTCAATGACGTACTTCCGGGTAACCCGTAGATACGGCCCATCAACAATCATGGTATCAACAATCGATACCTATGTGATAAAGAATACTGTGTCCAACATCACGCAAGAAACCAAGTAAACGAGCAGGAGAAATGAGCATTAAGACCTACAAGCTGAGAGAGCCAGAAATAAAGACCAGATATCAGGGGCTTATTGCTACAGCGGTGAGAAACACAGAAGAACAACCTAATGACTTGGAAACCCTCTGGCTCCAATTCAAGGACACCTTAAAGACAGCTGCTGGAGAAGCATGTGGTGAAGTCCGACTTGGAAACAAGAGAAAGAGGACACCTTGGTGGACAGAGGAAGTCAAAGAGAAAATAAGAGAGAAGAAAATGGCATGGAAACAATACTTAGGAGCTAAAAACACAACAGGACAAATGGAAAAATATAGAGAATATGTGACACTCAGAACAGAAGCAAAGAACAAAGTGCTAGCAGCAAAACAGAAGTCCTGGGAAGAATTTGGAGAAAAGCTAGAAAAAGATGCACAAGAAAACCAGAAAGTGTTCCATAAGACCCTAAAGAACATGAGGAAGGAAAAACAATGCCCTCTCAAATTTATAAAGGACAAGCAAGGCAAATTGCTTACTGCCCCGAAGGAAGTAATGGGAAGATGGAAAGAATATTTCTCAGAACTCCTGGATGGTGAGCATGGTGAAGCATCAGAAATGATAAACACTAGCACAGAAGAGAAAACCAATGATGGTGAAGATGACATAAAGATGGAAGAACTGAAGGCTGCACTGGAGAAAATCAAGATGGGCAAAGCAGCAGGGCATGATGGTATAACACCAGAAATGGTTAAGTTCATGGGAGCATCAGGCGACCTATTACTCTTAAGGGTTTTACAGGCAGCGTGGTACAACAAGACCATACCAAAGGATTGGGAGATTGCCATCATAACACCAATTTTCAAAAAACTGACAATCGACAGTGTGGAAACCATAGAGGCATATCCCTTCTCAGTGTCCCTGGTAAAATCTACTCTAGAATCCTAGAGCAGAGACTCCGACGCCTAGCTGAGCCACAATTGGATGAGGTCCAGTGCGGATTCCGAGCAAACCGAAGTACTCAAGACCTAATCTTCACACTCAGACAGCTGAGTGAAAAGGCCCTTGAGTATAAGAGTGAGATGCATCTTTGTTTCATAGATCTGGAAAAGGCGTTTGACAGGGTCCCCTGGAGCAAACTTTGGGACTGTTTGGCAAGGAAGAATATTCCAGCACCTCTGATTCATGCTATACAGAGCTTCTACAAGTCTTGCAGAAATTATGTGAGGACAGCAAACCATAAGTCGGAAGAGTTCAGGACTACTACTGGTGTAAGACAAGGTGATATCCTATCACCTTACCTCTTCATACTCCTTATGGACGATGTCATCAAGGCATGTAAGGAGAGAACAAGAAAGTATTCAGTGGGGTACTGGAAGATGAGACAGGTCTATATTTCGGAGCTGGCATTTGCTGATGATTTTGCCATGATTGCTAAATCAGAGACACATCTCCAATCCAACCTGCAAGTCTGGAAGGAAGAGCTGGAGAAGAGAGGGATGGTCATAAGCAGCTCTAAAACAAAATCCATGGTGATATCACGAGAAGAAAGAAAACATCAGATTAAGCTGGGAGAACAGGTCCTGGAGCAGGCCGACCACTTTAAATACCTCGGAGCTATTATAGACCGAAAGGGAGGCATCAAAGAAGAGTTGGCCACTCGAAAAGCAGCAGCTGGGAGACTTTTTCAGGCCATAAATCGAGGATTCCTCAGCAAGAGAGAGGTTGGTAAGAAAACGAAGATGGCTGTATACCGCTCCACCTATGTCCCAGTCTTGACATACGGATGCGAGTCATGGGCAATGACTACAACCCATAAAAGCCAGATCCAAACCTCAGAAATGAGGTATCTGAGGAAGGTGGTTTAAGTAACAAGAAGAGACATGATACGCAACGAGACGATACGTCAAGGCCTTAAATCCTACCCCCTGCAGACCCAAGTAGAACAGTCCCAATTAAGATGGTTTGGCCATGTCTGCAGAATGGGAGAAGATCGGATACCACGACAAGCATGGGAAACAAAGAGCCAAGGATCCAGACCCCGAGGACGACCCAGAGTCCGCTGGGAGGACAACATTAGACAGTCTTTGAAGGATCGAGGACTAGAATGGAACCAGGCCAGGAGGAAGACAGCCGATAGGGTAGTCTGTCGCTCTCTCTTCCAAACCTCTACACCTCACGGTAGAAGGGGAACGACTAAGTAAGTAAGTAAGAGTTTTAATCATAACACCTATGTAACGTGTTGTATTTTGAGTATAATCATCATCATCTTTGGCCTTGACCTGTGCCATCCATCTTCATTGTCCTTCTACATCGCTCCTTACATAAATATGCTTTCTATTGGTATTAATTGACATTGATTGGCGTTGTTATTAAGATAAGTGCAATAATATTGGTAACATTTTAAATAATATTGAATATAACAGGTGAATTTATCACAGACTACAGATATGTCGTCCTTAGAGGATTTTCGACAAGAAGGAATAAGTATGATTTATTAAATTTGGAGATTATTGAGTCACTAATTACTACTGTAGTACCGGACTTCTTGTGTAGACATTACTAAACAACAGCGAACGAGAAGTAGAAGACTACTGTAGCGATACACTACAAAGAGGTATGGCGACACTAGACGATTTTATTAACGCTGCCATGCGTTTAGGAAAATTAGGACACAAACTTGAGGATTATGTGGACACACAATATGAAATATACTTGAACCATATTGAAAATATGAAGGACAAATAATTTGAAATAGAAAGGCTTGATCATAATTTAAAGATGGTGAAAATGGAGGGTGACATTACGGCTAGAAAAGAAACTTCAAACATTGAGAAAGAAAAAGCTAAGGCTTTAGAAACTATCTAAACTCTACAACAAGAAATCGAGAATCTTAAGTTGGATGCTGAAGCTCAAAAGGAAAGATAGAGACTTAACGATGAGGCTACTTCTCATCAAGCAAAATTAAAACTTGAGGTTGAAGCAGAAACAAATATAGCTTTGGAAACTATTGAAACTCTAAAACATGAAATACAGAATCTTCGGTTTTATGGTGAACTTCAAATGGAAAAATTGATACAGGCAACAAAAGATAAGGAACAATTGAATGAGGCCGAAAGAGAAATAGATACAGCTGTGGAAATGCATCTAGCTCTACATCGCAAATACGATACTCTTATCCGTGAGATGACAACATAGAGACAGGTGATAGAGGATAAGATTGCCAAAGAGAAGATTCTTACTTCTCGGTTGGCTGACTTAGGAGCAAATTACGATAAGCTTAAAGTTGAGGTCCAGGGGCAAATAAGCAAACCGGTTGCTAAAGAACAGGAAGTGAAAGATTTGGAAATTGCTAAACTTCGTTAAAGATTAGATGGTTTATTAGACATTCTTTTACATAACGAGATGTTCTCTGCAGCTAGTGTTGCCCAGGTTGAAAATACATTGGCTGCTAGACGATTATCTAAGGTAATGAGTCAACCCCAGGCACACAGGGCTAATAATAACTTGCAGCGAGGTGTTACTGGATCTCGTCGAGGGAAATATAATTTTCCTCGTCAGGATTCCTATGTCAGGGTTTCCTTTCGAAACCAGTATGACTATGATAATGATGGGTCATGGCGTAAGGCCAGTGAGAGGATATCACTACGACAAAATGCCCACCACATGAAAATAATAATGGTAAACGATGCAATTTTAATGGCCACAATGAACAAAATAAGGTTTCAAATGAGAACTCCATCATGTTAACTGTCATTACGATAGTCATAATGATCATATAATAATAATAGCCCCTTCAGTCATAACTGACTATGGGAATGCGCCCCTGAGGTGGCAGCCCTCAGCTGCTTATTTTCCTGGTGCTCCTTTCGACGTTTTCTCCTCACCTCTGCTTCTTGTGTGAGCCTCTCTTCGCCCAATCTGAGGTGGCGCCGTAAATAGCATCGCCACTTAGTGCGATCAGCAGCTTCATCCTCCCATGTTGCTGGATCCATGTCCAGTGCCCTCATATCTCTCTTGCACACATCTTTGAACCTCAGCTGTGGTCGCCCAACTGTTCTCTTGCCATCTGCTAATTGTCCGTAGAAGATATCTTTTGGGATGCGACCATCTTCCATGCGGCGAACATGGCCAAGCCAGCGAAGTCTGCGCTGTCTAAGAAGCGTATACATACTTTGAAGGCCAGCACGTGACAACTCCTCGACATTAGTCACTTTATCTTTCCACGAGATGCCGAGGATGCGGCGTAGACACCGCAAATGGAAGATATTGAGCCTTCTTTCTTGCTTAGCATAGGTTGTCCAGGTCTCGCTGCCATATAGGAGTGTGCTGGTGACGCAGGCATTATATACCGCAGCATTGGGGGTCCTTCA
>JAMPIV010012402.1:0-49644 GCA_024509875.1 Oreohelix idahoensis
GTAACGTATGGTACAAGATTCGGCTACGTCGGCACATTCGCAAATTCTTGTTCCCAAGAGCATGAGAGTCCAAATATTACAACATGCTCATGACTCGCAATGTGCAGGACATATGGGTTTTTTTGCCCGTACGAAGTCGAGAGTCCTTGCGGCTTTCTTTTGGCCTTTTGTCAATAAGGACATTCGTATTTACTGCCGATCATGCAAGGTATGTCAGGAGGTCAAATCTAGAGGACCACGACATGCTGCGCCTATCCAGGCTGCATACATTCCTATTCGGCCGTTTCAGAAAATGGCCATAGATATTATTGGCCCTTTTAAGGTCAAGTCGGCCAGAGGACATCAGTTTATCCTTACATGTGTCGATATGTGCACACGTTGGCCAGAGGCTATTCCTCTTAAGAGCATATCTACTACAGATATCGCAGATGCTCTTTGGTTGATATTTTCTCGCTTGGGGTTCCCCAGAGAAATATTGTCAGACCATGGCACTCAACTCATATCTGACACTATGTCACAGGTAATGTCTACCTTACATATTGAACGATCTCTCAGTAGTATCTACCATCCTATGTCTAATGGGTTAGTTGAGCGTCTGAATAGAACGCTCAAGACTTTGCTTGGTAAGATAACTGAAGATCATCCTCAAGATTGGGACAGGGTTTACCCGCGGCTCTCTTTGCCTATAGAGAAGTCCCTAATGAACACACAGGATTTTCTCCCTTCGAACTTGTCTTTGGCGCGCGTCCACGCGGCCCTATGTCTTTATTACACGATCTCATCACTGCCGATGATATTAGCGATGAAACTCAATCCTCATATGAGTATGTCATTGCTCTTAGACAAAAGATCATTGAGGCATGTAAGCTAGCAACTGCTTCATCCGAAATTGCTAAAGAGAAGGCAAGGCAGTTTGCTAATAAGAATAGATGTCTACGACAACTTTGTCCAGGTGACAAAGCATTCGTCCTACTCCCCAGTAGGGAAAATAGCCTTCTTATTGCATGGAAAGGTCCGTATGCAATAGTCTCTCGGATTTCCGATGTTGACTATGTGGTCGATATTGATGGAAAGCATAAAACTTTCCACATAAACATGCTTTCGGAATTTCACGAACGTCCGGACTATTTGCTGCCTATTTTCCAGGCAACGGATGATGCTCCTGCACCTCACGGTCATTATTCATCCCTGTCTGTCATTCAGGATGAGGAAGCTACCTTCTCTGATGTCAACCTTCCCCTTCCAGTGGTTCCATTACATTCCACGGAATCTTGGAAAAACGTTTCTGTTTCTCCTAATCTTTCTGGTGACGAACATCGACAAGTCTCGTCGATGTTACAAACATTTCAGGATGTTCTCACTGACATTCCTGGACACACAGATGTCATAGAACATGACATAATTCTTACCGACAATAATCCAATTTAGGGTTAGGCCGTATCCTATTCCTATACACTTTCAGTCGCAAGTGGAAAAGGAATTGGATGAAATGATTCAATTAAATATAATTGAACCATCGACTTCACCATATTCTTCTTCCATGGTTATTGTCCGGAAGAAGGATAAGAACATACGAATTTGCGTTGATTATCGCAAATTGAATCAGGTCACAAAGTTCGACGCTGAACCGATGCCTTTGTTAGAAGATCTACTGATTAGACTTTCTAATTCTAGATTCTTCACTAAACTTGACTTGTCTAAAGGTTATTGGCAAGTGCCTTTAGCAGAGCATGCCAAACCTCTTACTGCTTTTTCTACACCTAGGGGTCTATTTCAATGGAATGTTATGCCTTTTGGTCTCATGAACGCCCCTGCCACTTTCGTTCGCATGATGCGTCGAATTCTGTCACATCGTTCGGATGTCATCGCATACTTAGATGACATCTGTCTCTTCAGTGATACCTGGGAAGATCACTATTTAGGGTTATATGACTTACTGTCCACTCTACGTGAGAATAATTTGACAGCAAAACCTTCTAAAGCTTTTGTTGGTTTTGGTGAAATCTCTTTCCTGGGTCATCGTGTTGGTCATGGTCTCTTGAAGACAGAAGACCACAATACTTCCAAAATACTGAACATCTCTGTTCCTAAAACGAAGAAACAAGTTAGGAGTCTCTTAGGTTTAATTCAATTTTATGGGAGATTTATTCCAAATTTATCTTCGATCATGGCACCTCTATCAACATTGTTGAAGAAAGGTTCGCCTAATCTGGTCCGTTGTCTGAAGAATGCCAATCTTCACTAGACCAAATCAAGAATATATTTTCTTCTCCTCCCATCTTAAGATTACCTACTCTTGATAGGACTTTTGTTCTTCGGAGTGATGCTTCATCCACTGGGATTGGAGCAGCACTGATGCAAGAATATGCAAATACTCTGCATCCTGTTATGTACATTTCTAGAAAACTAAATGCGGCAGAGAGGAACTACTCGGTTTTAGACCGTGAGATGTTAGCGATGGTTTGGTCAATTCTAAAGCTACAAAGATTCCTCCTGGGCGCAC
Source organism: Oreohelix idahoensis (assembly GCA_024509875.1). NCBI lineage: Eukaryota > Metazoa > Mollusca > Gastropoda > Stylommatophora > Oreohelicidae > Oreohelix > Oreohelix idahoensis. The sequence continues at coordinate 2,504 of JAMPIV010012402.1, forward strand.
ATTTCATTCTAGAGACTGATCAGAAAGCTCTTACAGCTATTCAGACTAAGAATTTGAAGAGTTCGAGATCCACTCGATATGCTATAGCTCTTCAACCTTTTCACTTCACGGTACGAGCTATCCGTGGTGCGGATAATGTGATGGCTGACATTTTGTCTAGATGCCCACATGACTCCAACTAATACTTCTGTCCTATATTTCCATATATTACAGAGTCATAACACACCTATATTTCTACAATAGATTAGCACATCTGTACTTACTTTATATGTACACACTATCGTGCTTTGTTGTCATCTTCTTCTGTTCGTTTTTTAAGATGATAGAGGAGGACTGAGTAGTTAATATAAGGGCCGTTAGTTTACTAAACAGCCACAATTATTAATAATGTATTGTACCTTATGAAGCATATTAGTTATTAATTAGCATTATATTGCTTGTACTTTCTCAGAATGTCATTGTTGAGCTGAGGACTTACCTTACGAGTTCTAGATTGTGTACTTACCCTCGGAATACCAGAGCATATGTCCTGGATCGTCATGTAGTTTAACTTTACTATGTACTTATGTCATTACATGTCAAAGAATGTACTATTTAAATTTTCCTATCAGATTTGTACATCCATTTTTAAAGACAATATTAGAGTATGCTGTTTAATGATGATTATAGTAACTTGCATACGTATATTGTGTTTACATGCTAACGTGATGTGTGTTGGTGACACCTCCCCGATGTGAATATTTTTTGAGACATATTTATTTTTCTGTTGAGGTATATCCTCACCAGACACTCTATAATTAGCCTATTGTTTGGCAATTTAGTTAATTATCAGCGCATAATTCGTGCGTTTTGAGCCGCTTATCGCTTGCTCTTTGATATTGAAAAAAAAAATATGTTCCACATTTTTTTTTTTTATCGGGAGGAGGTGGTGATATGTTGCGTGATAAATTCTCGCAACATCGTTTTATTTCAATATCTGTTTTATAACGCAAGGGCAACAACTGCTTGGAATTTATAGTCACTTTTCTCGGTAAGCATTTGTCTTCTCGCGTTGGTATCGAATGCAGTTAAATTTGAGCTGTGGTCATTTTTGCGCTGGACTGCGCATGACTTGTTGTTTGGTCGATCGGTTTCCGCCCACCACTAGTGGGAGTGAGCGATTTGGAATGGCGAAAGAGATGCCTCGTTGAAGAGGGGATCTCCGCTATTTTTGTTCTGTCAGGGATGTGTAGTCCTCTTAATGGATATTTCGTTTATTCGAGATAATACCTCTAGTGTTTCCCACATGTCGGGAGGCGTGATATTTCTGTGTATTTCATGAAAGCAAGGTAAATTGACTCTTTCATTAACTCTATTGATTTTGGGTCGTGAGCGATTTCGATTCATAGCCTGTCTGCGAAAGTCGTCGTCACGAGATGTTTTCCTAGCTCACATGTCGCTGCATTGTACTGCATCGGTTGATGCAGGTACCAAGGACCATTACTTGCTACTTTGTTAAATGAACTAGGTTTGGAAAACCTTTATTATCTAGAGGATATTTTTGAGGACATTATTTATACTTCGGCAGACGTGTCTGTCTTGCTGAAGTCAAACTAAGGAGAGTGAACTGATCTCATACATCTGGTTATCTCCTGGCTGTTATAGAAAAGGATGGAGTTGTTCACCTGACTACATTTACAGCACTTTGAAATATAACATGCATCTGACTCATCATTGTAATGCTGTCTACCGTTTATTGCTGTATTGAATGTTGCTGTGATAATGACTGTTTGATGTGCCTACACATTTGCGTAACCATTTTGTCACTGTGGCGTCCACAATAAATAATGAAGAAAAACGTCAACGGCTGTTTCAAGACTCATTGACTTTATACGTCGTGAGTTTACTGACGTCCTATGTGGATTGCCCTGTTATTGTTGCATGAACATTGTTTTGACTGAACACATCTACACACTACACAAAACCAGACATGCGGATGCCATCCATCATCATATGGCATCACGCATCAGAGTGCCCCATTTCTAGGATTTGACTTCTGTACTTTTTCGGTACTAGGAGCTGATTAGAGCCTTGTTCAGGCTTGCCCGTTCTCCGATAAAGCACGCCATCCTTAGAAAAGATGTCCCCGTGTTGTCTAGGGTCTTTGGCCATGGGCAGTTTCCTAAAGCAGGGTTCCAATGTATGGTCCTTTTGTTGCGCCTCTTTAAGTTCCATGGGTAACAAATTTGGCGCAGGCTCCCGTTCCTTCTTGGCTTGCCCTCTTGTGGTTACTGTTGCCACTATTGGCTCTTCCGGTTTCCCAATAGTCACATATCTACAGCTGAGTATGGCTGGGTAGATGGGGTCGTCCATAACAGCCGCTTTGATCACCCCTCTGACAAAGTCAGAGTGTATCTCCACCAATGCGATGGGAAGCGTTGTTGGTGCATCACTCCTAAGAACTCCACACAGTTTAACGGTTTCTTCTGTCTCTTGACCGGGTTTGACCAGGTGCCTGGCAACAATGCAATCAAAAGAAAGCCCCGTGTCAAACAAACAATATGTTGAAGTCCCGTTTAAAACAACCGTACCTCGCGTAGAGGGTCTCTCTCCCTCCGGTTGAGAATCACTGACAATAATTCTTTCCTGCGAGTCTGTTGTTTGTAAGCATCCGATGCGCTTCGGCTCGGTGTGCTTGCTCTGATCCTTAGTCCCGTGCGCAGGAGTTTTCCCTTTTTCACCTTGCCCTTTCTGGCCACGCTGCCATGAAGGACGGTCGGGTTGATCAGACTGTTTGGGGTGGTTGGGGTACTTGTTCTGTTAAAACAAATTCCTCAAGACCTTCATAGGTAGAGGGGAGCTGCGAGAGCTCTAAGCACTTTGTCAGATATCCCTTCAAACGAGACGAGAACTGCTGAAAAGTTTCAGAATTCTCTTTCCGGCTGTTGCGAAACAGTTGCAAAAACTTGCGAGCGTTCATTTCAAAGCGCTCCAGTAACGCTTTCTTCAACACATCGTAGTCGTCTTGTTGGCTACTTTCCAGCTTAGAATAAACATCATAAGCAGAACCTTTTAGGGCCTGGGAAAGTTTCATATTCCAACGCGACCTCTCTAAACCGTACAGAGTTGCAATTTTCTCAAATTTTTCTAGCCAAGTGTCAATCTTCTCATTTGGACATGGGAAAGATTCTAGCGGAAAAGACATAGCAGTGAGGTGAAGAGATTGACTGTTAGAAGGATCAGTTAAGGAAGAATGGGGAGAAGACTCTCCATTGCTGGAGGTAGAGGCAGCACCACGACTTTGAAGTTCTAGAGCTTTAGAAGCCCACTCATGCTGTCTCTCCTTCTCTCTTCCTCATGCTGTCTCTCCTTCTCTTTTTCCTCATGCTGTCTCTCCTTCTCTCTTTCCTCATGCTGTCTCTCCTTCTCTCGTTCGTTCGCCCTGCGAATTTCCATTTCTTCCTCAATCTTCTTCTGCTGTAATAGACGGTCTGCTTCTTCTTTCCTCTCCGCTGCTTTTTCCTTCTGCTCCGCATCATATCTCTCCAGTTCGTCCGTGACGAAAGCTTTCGCTTCGTCGCCGTCCAGTCCTTCTTCCATTGCTTCCTGTCTGAGCATTTGTCTCAGTTTTGCCCTTTCTGTCATAGTAAATAGGTGCCTGAGACTTGGACGAGAAAGAAATTAAGAACAGGATACACTGGTTCCTACCACTTACGAGAAAATAAAATACCAAAAATCAAAAGATGATATATTTAACCCTGGGATACCTCCTCCAAAAAATAAAAATCTAACTATCGCTGCTATTATCGGCAATAAAGCACCTAATGCAAAACACGACTACGCCAACTAACTGGTAGTTAAGATTAATCCCTGAAAAATAAGTAGTTACAGTGGAAAAGCAAAATAATTATTGCAAAAAATTTCGGAGAAAAAAATCCCCTTAATTTTAAAATCCACTATAAGTTTACCCCTGAATACAGTTAGGGTGAGGGAGGCAATTAATCTGGACAAATAGTCTGAAACGCACTCCTTAACTTTAGTTCAAACACCTTCCTGCTTCAGAACCCTTGTGAATGTTATACACTCACAAAACTTTACCAGCGTTTAGTATTACAATCAACATTAATAACATGTATTCCGACAAAATCAACCTGTAATCCAAATGTATATTATTCAAAATGCTGTGGAAAAAAAAACTTATCAGTTTGTGTGGTCAGCACGCCCATAAACAGATCGTTAGTCTAGGGGATAAATTATTTAAAGATATAACAACTCACAAGACATCACACTCTTACTCTATATCAGAATAAAGAATCTAAAGCACAAAATCCAGATAGACGAGTCCACGTTTGTCGTACTCGTCTTCCTATTCTAAGTTCAAAAACCGGAAATGAGCAACCATTTGTCGTACTCGTCTTCCTATTCTAAGTTCAAAAATCCTACGGACGAGAACCCATTTGTCGTAGATTTTTTCGATAGGAGAATTAAGACTAGGGTTGGTCCCTTCTGAATAGATTAGAATATGTGATATACACAGTGAGAGTTAGTAAAAAGAAATAGATTTTCCCAAGAGTGCAGTGGTAGCGAATCAAATAGAGCTGTCCCCTGAAAACAAGAATCCTTTCTCTCTCTCAGGCCTATCTTCTACGACAGATATATAAGAGTCAGACAGACTATTGACAACATATGTTACTATGTATGAACATACCACTCACGTGCACACACCTTCAAGTGACCACAGTTAGACACACAGACGTGGGAAAACTATAACAATACTTATGTAAATATTCTAGAACGAGCTGACCAACACGCTGATTAGTTCCAGAGAGATTTTATTTATCATCTATAAAATCTTCTCACAACACCAAAACAACAAAAAAATACATCAAGGAAAACATATGCACATAGTCCTACAATATCAAGAAAATGCTACAAGGGTGATAGCCCCGCTATGATCTTAACTCTAGGGTTAGCCCACAGCCCCGTTAGGATGACAGATGATGGCCCAAAGAGTTATAGATGCTTGTGGTTAGGGTCTAATATTGTCCCCCTTTGAAGGTATAGACTGACTTTGACAGCCGTATCTATTCTAACGTAACACGTTACTTAAGCAGCAAATCTCGCCTAAGGAAAAAACACATATAACAAGTGAGGGTATTATACAACGAACATCCTTCCGTCACTTTCACTCGATTCTTTCATCAGGGCCCTGATATACTTACAATCGGGTTGTGGTTTCGCCGGCTGGCGCAAATTTTGGACACTCACACTTTTTATCTGTTACTGTCGTTTACTGAAACAGATCCCAGCTCTGCAGATTTGTTTTGTTGGTTTCATTAAAATATGGGTCTGGGGAGCGTCTGCTTCAGGCGATAGTTATTTTCAGACTAAAGTTAATGTCACTTGACTCCCGAGGTAAGAATTAGGCTTAAATGAGCACAAAATGTCAGAACACGAAGTTTCCCTTAATTAGGAAGATGACCGGTGGACAACCTCTCTCAAAACAGAAATTCTTGGTTCCCCACTCACTTGTCAACAGTGTCGGAAAGTTTATGTCATAGATTGTAATTATTCTCGCCGCCAGGCAGAAAATTTACGTAGAGTTTATGGAAGAAATTAAGATCTGGTTCACAGGCCCAATATTGATCATTACAGTCTATGAAAACACCCGTTAGTGGGATATTAGTATTTCTGTCTAACTTGCACCGTCAGATCAGTGTTACTTGGGAAACCCACGTGGTTCAAAGTAAAGACTGTCTATTTCTATCTATTTATATTTATCTCACCCCAGCACTACGGTAACACCACGACTAGGATAATTCACTAGATAGGTAGTTAGAAGCTCGTCACAAATCTGACGAGAACTATAAAATTCGCTATAAAGCTTCATTCACTAGCACGCGTGTTCCATCTACTGAGATGTTGGAGACTGAAATGAAATCAGATTTCAGCTCTAGGGTGGATATTTGGAAACAGGGGCAAACAATCCCACATTTTCTAAAACTCCGAAATCATCTCCCCTTTCCCGTGTAAAACACCTTACGTTTAACATTACCATTACTAGACGTCTTACATAACTGACACTTCTGCGTTTCCCCACCTCGCGCTGACCAGGCCAACAGTGGGTGCCGTTTGCCGCTGCTATTCCCAGACAGTTGTCTCGAACTGCGACTAAAAGGTGCAAATTATTGCTCCTACCTGAGCGTTCGGCCGATGCACTGTCGTTGTGACCGGTGAAAGATGCAGACAATATGACACCTCTAGGTCTAGCGAAACGAATATTCACAGCTTATACCGTCCAGTACGGGGAATGCTGCCGACTTAAGTCTGCTCTATCGTGAGATAAGCGAAAGTCCCAGTTACGTTTTCACTGACATCTACGCAGTAGAATTACGTATCCCAGTATGAGAAAGAAAGACGGTAAAATATCGAATGGGAAAAGAAAATATTATTCGCAAACTAACGAATGCGAAAAAAATTATATATATGAAAAAGGGTAAAGAGTGACAGAGAAATTTTAGAGGACCCGAGTGGAAGAAAGAGGAAAATGTAGACAATTTATAGAACATAACTCCCTATGTGACAAACACATTGTTCACGCACATAAGATAGGAGTACAGGAATTGTTGACATGAAGTAATCAAGTTGTCATTTACTATTGTGTACTTAACAAAATCATTGTAGGGAAGGCAATCATGGGCAAAGGACTCTATCATAGAATAAGTACAGAAAAAAATATCACATGGAACTGGCTATAGGAAAAGAAGTTATATGTCCTGTGCAATCTGTTGGCACTATAACTGAGAAAAGGGTAAGATGTGGTGTTGTATGTGTGTGTATGGACTGAAGCAGATACTCACATGAAATGGGGTTATCCCTTTATTCCAGGTTCTGTCTCGACATTACCACTTAGCTGCATTCTCTCGTGAGGAAGTCTGTGGGTGACGAGAGCTCTGCATATATTAGGAGCTAAACCCAGCATTTCTCATCTAGGAGTTGCAAGTCGTGTGGTCCTGACTTTTTGAGTGAAGATCAGCAGCATCTAAAGATAAGTGACCCATAGGGGGCCACTGAACAGCTACTCCAGAAAAACACCAAAGTTAAAGCATACAACAACTAATAACCCTTTTGTGATATCTAAAGGACATTGGTTATATTAAGTAAAAACTACAGTACAGTGATATTGGAAATTAGCATCAAGAAGAACAGAAAGTGCAATTAGTTTATTCCTTTGAACAATATTCATTATGGAAGAGATTTTCCAGTTTATTTATTTTGAGCTGTAAATATCATTTCATTTCTTTTGAGTATTCCTGCCCTAAAAAAATATTACGGTGCAGGACAAATAAATTGTAAATAAATTTCATTCAGACTTGCTTGATAATTTTATTAAAGTTCTGTATTGAAATTTACTACTTGGTATAATTTAAATTACCCCTAGATAATTAGCCAAATAAAACAAAACAACACAGTTAATCATTAATCTTTGTGGGATCATGAGAGGTAGCAGTTAGGGACTCAGAGTACTACATCATCATCATCATCTTCTCTGGGAACTTGCATAGCTTGACCCCACTTTGATGTCTATACACCCTTGCTCTTTTCAGAGACGGGGGTTTGGTTATAGGACCAGTCTCTTATCTGGCACTATCCTGGTATCATCAAATACACCGGTTTGTCCAGGATACCTTTAATTCATAACATCAAAACCTCTTATGACATATTGGGGTCCTGTCCGGGATTTTTCCATTATACCCTGGGGCCTTTACTGTAGATAATAATACAGTAATAATAGACAAAAAAAGACTTTAAATAAAATTAATCAAATGGTGGTGACTGGATGAGCTGTCAGTGGTTATAGTTAATTAATTTTAATTTGTAAATTGGTGGTATCCTATTTAAAGTTGTAATTTGTATAAGAGTACAAGAGAATGGCGGACGTGGCCAAATTTAGGTCTGCTACAGTACAGACGGCAAAAGAACTTGGCATGAGTGGGGACGCTCTTATTCAGTATGTTACTACTGAATGTGATAAATTTATAGAACGGGATAGAGAAGATAGAAGGTTAGAAACAGAGAGAAGATTACAGTTAGAAGCTGATAGAGAGGCTAAGAAATTAGAAGCTAATAGGGAGGCTAGGAAATTAGAACCTGATAGGGAGGCTAGGAAATTAGAAGCTGATAGGGAGGCTAGGAAATTAGATGCTGATAGGGAAGTTATGAAATTAGAGGCTGATAGGGAAGCTGAAGCTAAGAGATTGCAAATGGAGGCAGAGGAAAAGAGATTGCAAAGGGAGGCAGAGGATAAGAGATTGCAGATGGAGGCTGGAAAAGAGGAAAAACGTTTGCAAAGAGAACATGAGTTGAGGCTGAAAGAACTGGAACTTCAAGGAAAGGTTACAGACAATGGAAGCAGCCCAACTACCTCTGAAACTAGTGTAAGTCAGGGTGCCTCAAATTCAGCCATGAATTTCCACTTACACCCCAATTGTAGAGAAGGAAGATGATATTGAATCATTTTTAAATATATATGAGAGACTAGCTGCTAACTATGGCCTAGAGAAGGAGAAGTGGAGCCTAAAATTATCACAGGGGCTGAGAGGAACTTCTTATGAAGTTTTCTCTAAATTAAGTAGGGAAGACCAAGAAGATTATGAACTCTTAAAACAAGCCTTGTTAGTCAGATATGAGAAGAATGCTGAATTTTATAGAAAGAAATTTAGAACTACCAAGCTGCTATCTGGAGAGACTTACCACCAAATCTCTGCGAGATTAGAAACCTACTTGGAGAAATGGACTGCTCTGGGGAAAACCCATGAAAATGGTCATGATGGAGCAGTTAAGAGAGTCCATGCCGTCCAGACCTGACAAAATTTCTCAGGGAACAAGGTGCAGAGAGGTTGGGGGAGATTCTCACTGTTGCTGATAGATATCAGGCGGCTCAGTCAGAAGTAGCTGGAGTTAAGAAGAAACAAGGAGATAGTAGTAGAACCCCACAAGACCAAGATAAGTATAATAATAATAGGGATCAACCACAAAAATTCAGACAAGGTTATGATAGGCCTGGATAAGAACAAAGAGAAAAAAACTTTCAGGTACAGGATAAAAGATCCTACCGCCAAAGTGATAAGGGGGGCAAAATTTGCCGTATGAGCAACCACAATACAATTGAATGTGGTAGGGAAGTACCTCCATATTACGCTGCATGCATGATAACAGTGGGAAAGAACAGGAAGGACCTGACAGACAGTCAGACAAACCTCAATCATCCCCCCATCTGTAAAGAAGTAACCTGTAATAGTACTATAGTCAAGTGCCTTTACGATTCAGGATTAGAATATGACTCAGTTGTGAGTGCAACCCTGGTGCACCCTGACCAGTATACCACAGGCAAAGTGGAGATACAAGTGGCATTAAAGGGAACAGCCACCATGACACTTCCCCTAGCCAGAATCAATGTCAAGACTCGCTATGTGGAAAGAGTGATCAGTGCAGCGGTATGTGATGAACCTAATTACCCGCTGGTGTTAGGAAGGAAATATGTCTTCTTGGGTGAACCTAGAAAACCTGTGATCATAGCAACGTTCCAGACCAGGTCTAGTCCCAGGAAGGAGGAGGGAATACCACTAAACATTCATCCTAAACAAATGAGAAATCCCAGGCCAAAGATAAATCATTAAAACCTTGCTTTGGCAAATTGCCAAACAGCCATAACACCCCTAAGAAAGGACAATTTTATTTGAAGGATGGATTGCTTTACAGGAAAGCTGGAGCAAAACAAAACGGATATGGACAGTTAGTACTGCCATGGAGATATAGGGAAAAAGTTATGGCACATGCACTTGTTGCACCAGACGGTGGACATATCAAAATTGGTACCACTTGTCAACCGGCATCTATAAGATATTATTGGCCAGGCGTAGCTGGGGACATCGCTCAGTATATAAAAGCCTGTGCACAATGTAGCAAAGTGACATCCCCAAGTTGGGAAAATAATCAGGCCATAGAAAAGCATTGTGGCGAACATAAGCCTGAAATTAAAATTAATTATGATAAGGTAGACACGATGGATAGGAAAACCCCTTTTCACACACAGTCTTCAAATAAACCAGTTAGAATGGCAACTCTTCGGTTGGTAACGAGAGAAAACTTAAACAAAAATATAGACCAGTCCCATCCGACACAACGTTGTCCGGATTTCTTGGAACTGGCTACAAATAGTAATGAGGTTAATGGGCCAACATTGAAACCGCAACTGAGAGAAAACCTCCGAAAAGTTGGGAGTGAGCGTTGTCACGTAGGTCTTATGATCATTAAATTGCCTAGATCTTCATCCTATTCTCTCACCCGGATCCTTTTAATTTATTATCTGTCTTTACCTTTTTCCGGTATTTTTCGCATCATTCGTTTGCGAAATATATTTCCTTCCTAATTCGCAAACTTTACCTGTTCTTTTCTCAAAACTGAGAATCGCACTAGCATTCTATTACATAGATGTCAGTCAGACGAGAAGTGTTATAATGCATTCCGTCAGACCGGAGAGCCGACAACTGTCTGCAGTTTCCCCGGGGACAGTGTTTTCTTCGGCTGAGTTCTGGGCCTGTAGTGTGAAAATTCACTCCGCGGGACATGGCAGGCAGACGGAGTGTCGACATTTTTCGGTAAACCGCGAGCGTTTCGTCAAAATAGCTCTGCCTTAGCGTAAAAAATCGCTCCGCACTGGAGACCGGCTGTCTGAGAGTTGCAACTCACGCGCGCTCTCGGTCACTGATGGCAGTTACGACACGCGTTAAGCTGACGTAGGTGTTTTACACGTAAAAGGGGAGATGATTTCGGAGTTTGAGAAAATATGGGATTGTTTGCCCCTGTTTTCAAATATCCACCCAGGAGCTGAAATCTTTTGCATTTCAGTCTCCAACATCTTCAGTAGACGGAACACGCGTGCTAGCGAATGAAACTTGTATAGCGAATTTCATAGTTCTCGTCAGATTTGTGACGAGCTTCTAACTACCTATCTAGTGAATTATCCTAGTCGTGGTGTTACCGTAGTTCTGTGGTGAGATTAATATAATAGATATCTAGTATTTTGGAAAGTGATTAAGTGTTAAATCGCGGATTTCATTTTAAACTAGTTCTGTGTGCAGAGTGATTATTTTAATAGTTTGTTATTTCTTTAGTCGACGAGTTACAGTGGAGAGCAAGATAAATTATAAATTTCTAGCTAAACCCATTCGACTATTAAAACAATTTAATTTAACTGCTAACTACTCAGTCGAGTATATTTGCTAAACAAACTATAACTGCTAAGATGTCTCATGAGTGTTGACGAAATATATTTATATGTGTTTCAAATTCATGATGATTGATTTTATAATATAACTTATTTCACGGGAAGTGTTAAATGATAAGCTCTACGCTTGCAGTTTAAAATATAAGTTATATCCTTATACATAGTATGTATAATTATTTTTTTATAGGTGCTTTTTCCATTTTATGCAGTGAATACTGGGGTGAACCCAACTTGCCGGCGTTTAGTAAATAAAGAGTTTCATACTTGTGAGAAGAATAGACATTTCCTATCTTTAACCACGTGGGTTGTTTCACGTAACACTGGTCTGACAGTGCATGTGCCATCAGAGATAGACAGTAATACCAATCCCATTAACGGTTTTCTAAAGACTAAATGTTCATACTGGGCCTTTGAGCCAGACATTATTTCTTCACAATAAACTCAAATATACATGCTGCCTGGCGGCGAGAATAATGACAAGAAATAACATTAATATTTCCGACATTATTGAAAGAGTGGATAGTGAACCAAGACTATCTGTTGAGAGCAGTTGTCCACTGGTCATCTTTTCCAAATTAAGGGAATCGTCGTGTTTTTTTTTTTGACTCTGTGTGCCCGTTTTAAACTTGCTTATCCAAACTGATTCAAGTGACATTAACAGTAATCAAAAATTTAACTGGTGAAGTGAACGCTTCCCGAAAACAGTGGACGAAGCCTGTAATTGTAGAGCTGGGATTCGCTTTATCCAAAGAATACAGATTCGCTGTAGAGAAGTGTCCTACGGTTGCGCCAGACGGTGAACAACATCAAGTTTTTGATAGGTAAGAACGTGTGCCAGGGATCCCTGATGAAAGAACCGAGTGAAAGTGGACTGAGTGAGTTTTTTTTTTTTGATAACTATTGATTCATCCCACGTTATAATCTCCTTACGGAAGAGTGGCTGCTTGATTAAATTGTTCCTTTTGAAGGACAATATTAGACCCTAACCATATGTATTTATGACTCTTTGGGCCATCATCTGTCTCATAACGGGGCTGTGGGCTAACCCTAGAGTTAATATCATAACGGGGCTATCATCCTTGTAGCATTCTCTTGATATTTTATGATTATTTGTATATGTTGTGATGTAATTTCTATGTGTTGTGAGGAAATTTTAAATGATAATTAAAAATTTCTCTTGGAATTAATCAGTGCGTTGGTCAGCTCGTTTATATATATATATATATATATATATATATATATATATATATATATATATATATATATATATATATATATATATATATATATATATATATATATATATATATATATATATTCATTGTTATAGATGTCCCACGTCTGTGTGTTTAACTGTCGTCACGTGTATGTGCGTGTCCGTGAGTAGATAGAAATATATGTAATATATATATATATATCTGTCTTTAGACTGTCTGACGCTTTAAAAGCTGTCGTAGAGGATAGGTGAAAGAGAGAAGATTTCCTCGATTTTTTTTCAGAGACAGCCTCTATATCACAGTCTATCATCTCACTTGTGGAAATTCTATTCTTTTTACTAACTCTCACGGTGTCTATCACCTATTCTAATCTATTCAGAAGGGGCCAACCCAAGTCTTAATTTACCTATCTAAAAAACCTACGACAAATGGTTGCTCGTTACCGGGAATTGAACCCAAAATCCTGAGACGAGTACGACAAATGGGGTCTCGCCAGACGGATTTTTGAACTTAGAATAGGAAGACGAGTACGACAAATGTGGACTCGTCTATCGGGTTTTTGAACTTAAGATTCTTTATTCTGTAATAGAGTAAGAGTTTGATTGTCTTGTGAGTTTTATTTTATAATAATTTATCCCCTAGACTAACGATCTGTTTTCGGGCGTGCTGACCACACAAACTGATAAGTTTTTTTTCCACAGCATTTGAACATTATACATTTGGTTTACAGGTTGATTTTGTCGGAATATATGTTAATTGTTGATTTGTAATACTAAACGCTGGTAAAGTTTTGTGAGTGTATAGCATTCACAAGGGTTCTGAAGCAGGAAGGTGTTTGAACTAAGTTAAGGAGTGCGTTTCGGAATATTTGTCCAGATTAATTGCCTCCCTCACCCTAACTGTCTTCAGGGGTAAACTTGATAGTGGATTAAAAATTAAGGGGAGTTTTTTTTCTTTCTCCGAAATTTTTGGCTATAATCATTGTGTTTTCCACTGTAGCAACTTATTTTTCAGAAATAATCTTAACAACCATTTAGTTGGCGTAGTCGTGTTTGCATTAGGTGCTTTATTGCCGATTAATAGCAGCGATAGTTAGATTTTTATTTTGGAGGAGGTATCCCAGGGTTAAGCATATAATCTTTTATTTGGTATTCTTCTCGCAAGTTGTAGGAACCAGTGTATCCTTTTCTTAATTTCTTTCTCCACTCGTCTCAGTCACTGACTTAATATGGCCGAGAGGGCAAAGCTTAGACAACTCCTCAGGGATGAAGCGAGAGAGGAGGGACTGGAAGGAGAGGAAGCGAAAGCATTTGTCATGGACGAACTTGAGAGATATGATGCGGAGAGGAAAAAAGAGGAATTAAGGAGGAAAGAAGAAGCAGCGGAGAGGAAAGAAGCGGAAGACCGTCTATTACAGCAGAAGAAGATGGATGAGGAAATGGAAATCCGCAGGATGCAGCATGAGGAAAGAGAGAAGGAGAAGGAGAGACAGCATGAGCTGGCACTTAAAGCTCTAGAGTTCCAAAGTCGTGGTGCTGCCTCTAACCCCAGCACTGGAGAATCTTCTCCATATTCCTCCTTAACTGATCCTTCTAACACTCAATCTCTTCAACTCAACGCTATGTCTTTCACTCTAGAATCTTTTCCTTGTCCGAATGAGAAGATTGACACATGGTTAGAAAATTTTGAGAAAATTGCAACTCTGTACGGGTTAGAGAGGTCGCGTTGGAATATGAAACTTTCCCAGGCCCTTAAAGGTTCTGCTTATGATGTTTATTCTAAACTGGAAAGTGGCCAACAAGACAACTATGATCTGTTGAAGAAAGCGTTACTGGAGCGCTTTGAAATGAACGCTCGAAAATTTTTGCAACTGTTTTGCAACAGCAGGAAAGAGAATTCTGAAACTTTTCAGCAGTTCTCGTCTCGTTTGAAGGGTTATCTGACAAAGTGCCTAGAGCTCTCGCAGCTCCCCTCTACCTATTAAGTTTTGAGGAATTTGTTTTAACAGAACAAATAAAGAACACATTGTCTGCAGATACCCGGAGATTTCTAGCTGAGCAGGGGGCAGAAAAACTTGAAGACATCTTAGAGAAGTCTGAGCGTTATCAAAATGCGCTGGCTGAACTACCGGCCACAAAACGGAAACCGACAGAGGAGCATTTTCGACAAAAATAATCTAGAGCAATCTTCTCAGGCTTCTAATCAGAATAACCACAGAGAAACTGGACCTCAAAACCCCCCTCCTGAAAAATCCAAGTTCTACAAAAACAAGTACCCCAACCACAGTAAACAGTCTGATCAACCCGACCGCCCTACATGGCAGCGCAGCCAGAAAGGACAAGGTGGCAAAGGGAGAACCCCTGAGCACGGGACATATGATCAGAGTGAGCACATCGAGCCTAAACGCATCGGATGCTTACTAACAGTCTCGCCAGGCGGAATTATTGACAGTGATTCCCAGCCTGTTGGGGATACACCCTCAACGCGAGGTACTGTAATTATTTAACGGTTCTCAAACTTCTTGCTTATTTGACACGGGGCTTTCTTATGATTGCATTGTCGCCAGAAACCTGGTTAAACCCGGTCAAGAGACAGGAGAAACCGTCCAACTTTGTGGAGTTCGTAAGAGTGATGCACCTACAGCGCTTCCCATTGCATTGGTGGAGATACACTCTGACTTTGTCAGAGGTGTGATCAAAGCGGCTGTCATGGATGATCCCATCTACCCAGTCATACTTGGCGGGAGATACGTGTGTATTGGAAAACCGGAAGAGCCGATTGTGGCAGCAGTAACTACAAGAGGGCAAATCAAGAAGGAACGGGAGCCTGCGCCTAATTTGTTACCAATGGAACTTAAAGAAGCGCAACAAAAGGACCCTACTTTGGCACCCTGCTTTAGGAAACTGCCCATGGCTAAGGAACCCAGACAGCACGGGGACATTTTTTCTAAGGATGGCGTACTTTATCGCAGAACGGGCAAGCCTGACCAAGGTTACAATCAGCTCCTGGTACCGAAACAGTACAGAAGCCAAATCCTAGAAATGGGGCACTCTCTTCCCTTCAGCGGACATATGGGACAGAACGCCACAAACCAACGGATAACCACTCATTATTGGTGGCCAGGAGTAAATACTGATATTATCAGATATGTTAAATCCTGTGCCCAGTGCCAACGTGTGCCACCCAAGCAACGGGCACCCCCAGTCTCTTTGGGAGAAATGCCAATAATGGGAACACCATTCGAACGGGTTGTGATCGACATTTTAGGATCCCTTGAAAGGACTAAAAGAAGGAACAGGTTCTTCCTGACCTTAGTCGATACATGCACTTTATGGGCAGAAGCTATCCCGCTAACATGCGCAGATGCCAAGCATGTCGCAGAAGCCCTCGTGCAGATTTTCACTCGGTTGGGATTCCCTCAACAAGTGTTGACGGATAACGGATCTCCATACCGAAACCTGTTGATGGATGAGATCATGAAGATCTTGAGGACCAAACACATCTACACAAAGCCTTATACTCCGGCCGGAAATGGGCTCGTGGAACGTGCTAATGGAAACCTTAACATGATGCTAAGTAAACTGGCACAAGTGAAACCTGAAGATTGGGATCTTTGTATACATGCAGCTTTATTTGGCTACAGAGAATCTCCTCATACTTCCACAGGATTTCCGCCAGCTACGCTTTTATTCGGCAGACCTATTAAGGGGCCACTTGAAGCATTACTTCAGTCTCTGACAGACGAGAAGGCGGATGAGACAGTTGTCTCAGCAAGTAAATATGTGTCGGTTTTAAAGGAAAGGTTGAAACTAGGGTGGGACCTAGCAACGACTAACTTTAAGCGAGCACGCACAAAGCACGCTAACCGATACAGGAAAGTCGCGAAAGAGAGAGAATTAGAAGTAGGAGAGAAAGTTTTGGTGTTACTCCCTACCGGAAACAACCAACTGAAGATCGGATGGCAAGGGCCGTTTACCGCCCTGAAAAAGATTTCTAAGGCTAACTACCAGTTATCTATACAAGGAAAGGAAAAGGTTTTCCATTTAAATCTCTTAAAGAGATACTTGGAAAGACCTGGGCCGA
Organism: Oreohelix idahoensis; assembly: GCA_024509875.1. Lineage (NCBI taxonomy): Eukaryota > Metazoa > Mollusca > Gastropoda > Stylommatophora > Oreohelicidae > Oreohelix > Oreohelix idahoensis. Next base: position 19,073 of record JAMPIV010012402.1, read on the forward strand.
CCTCCGACCATCTCCTGACGATCGCCAAAACTGACGAAGATGACGATAGTGGCAAGGAAACTCCACTGCACACACAGGAAATCTTTGAAAAATGTCAGAAGCGGCGACGCTCTTTCAAGCGCACATGGGAGACATTCCAGAGGAAGGAAACTTGGGAGTAGACTTGAGTAGGAATTGGACAGAGATGGAGAGGGAAGATGAGAGGGAAGAAGACAGACACCCCGAAGCTACGGTTATAGGAAATTTAATTCCATAACGTAGACATGGAGTGCTTCCATATCTTAAAGGGGGACGTCCTGTCACGCAGGTCTTATGATCATTAAATTGCCTAGATCTTCTTCCTATTCTCTCACCCGGATCCTTTTAATTTATTATCTGTCTTTACCTTTTTCCGGTATTTTTCGCATCATTCGTTTGCGAAATATATTTCCTTCCTAATTCGCAAACTTTACCTGTTCTTTTCTCAAAACTGAGAATCGCACTAGCATTCTATTACATAGATGTCAGTCAGACGAGAAGTGTTATAATGCATTCCGTCAGACCGGAGAGCCGATAGCTGTTTGCAGTTTCCCCGGGGACAGTGTTTTCTTCGGCTGAGTTCTGGGCCTGTAGTGTGAAAATTTACTCCGCGGGACATGGCAGGCAGACGGAGTGTCGGAATTTTTCGGTAAACCGCGAGCGTTTCGTCAAAATAGCTCTGGCTTAGCGTGAAAAATCGCTCCGCACTGGAGACCGGCTGTCTGAGAGTTGCAACTCACGCGCGCTCTCGGTCACTGATGGCAGTTACGACACGCGTTAAGCTGACGTAGGTGTTTTACACGTAAAAGGGGAGATGATTTCGGAGTTTGAGAAAATATGGGATTGTTTGCCCCTGTTTTCAAATATCCACCCAGAAGCTGAAATCTTTTGCATTTCAGTCTCCAACATCTTCAGTAGACGGAACACGCGTGCTAGCGAATGAAACTTGTATAGCGAATTTCATAGTTCTCGTCAGATTTGTGACGAGCTTCTAACTACCTATCTAGTGAATTATCCTAGTCGTGGTGTTACCGTAGTTCTGTGGTGAGATTAATATAATAGATATCTAGTATTTTGGAAAGTGATTAAGTGTTAAATCGCGGATTTCATTTTAAACTAGTTCTGTGTGCAGAGTGATTATTTTAATAGTTTGTTATTTCTTTAGTCGACGAGTTACAGTGGAGAGCAAGATAAATTATAAATTTCTAGCTAAACCCATTCGACTATTAAAACAATTTAATGTAACGGCTAACTACTCAGTCGAGTATATTTGCTAAACAAACTATAACTGCTAAGATGTCTCATGAGTGTTGAAGAAATATATTTATATGTGTTTCAAATTCATGATGATTGATTTTATAATATAACTTATTTCACTTCTTCTTCTTCTTCTTCTTCTTCTTCTTCTTTGATCCGTAGCCGCCGACCGTCAAAGCAGTCAGTGGCCATCACGCCTAGTGGCGTCTTGTAGGGCAACAACAAATTGATTCCACTTTGCTCGGTCGGTGGCCATCCTTCGTACAGTGCCCCAACTCTGGTTCATTCCCTGCATCTCAGCCTCCACAGTCCTCCGCCAGGTTGTTTTTGGTCGGCCTCTCTTTCGTTTTCCTTCAGGGGTCCAAAGCATAGCTGTTCTTGTGATGGCATCAGGGTCTCTTCTGAGGACATGGCCAACCCAGCTCCAGCGTCTGCCAGCTATGATGGTGTGCATGTCCTCTTGCTTGCTACGAGTAAGCAGATCTTGGTTAGTGATGGTATTCGGCCAAAAGATTCGGTGAATTTTTCTTAGGCATGTTGTGTGAAAGGAGGACAATTTCGACATTTCCTTCTCTGTAACTCTCCAGCATTCCGCACCATAGAGAAGCACAGAAAGCACACAGCTCTGATATAATCTTAATTTTGTGCTTGTGCTGTATTGGGAGGACTTCCAGATGTTGTTTAGGCTAAAGAAGGCTGTTCTTGCCTTATTCATTCTGATGTTGATGTCTTTGCCTGCCCCGCCGTCTGGTGTTACTATGCTTCCTAGGTATGTGAAGGTATCTGTCTGTACCAATTGCTGATTCCTTACTGATATGGGCTCAGGGTTGCTCACATTGAGCGTCATGACCTCAGACTTCTTTAAATTTATGTTCAAGCCCACCTGCTGGCTGAACTTGTTAAGTCTATCCGTTTTTTCCTGGATGTGTTGATGTGAATGAGCTAGTAGTGCAATGTCATCTGCATATTCCAGATCTTCCAATGTAGAAAATGTTGTCCATCTTATTCCTCTTGGACTGCCCTCTGTTGTCTGGCGCATCACCCAGTCTATGACTGTTAAAAATAGAGTGGTTGACAAGGAGCATCCCTGTCGTACTCCTGTCTTCACCTCAAAGGTTAGGTTGCTCTGCCCAACACTACACGTAAAGTTGGCATAGAGGCTTTTTATAATTGACACTATGCAGCTTGGAATTCCATAAGCCCTCAGTATTTTCCATAAACTGTCCCTATGTATGCTGTCGAAAGCCTTTTCAAAATCTACGAAATTAATGTAAAGCTGTCTTTGCCATTCTGAGCACAGCTCTATAATGTTCCTGAGAGTGAATATATGATCTACACATCTTCTATTCTTTCTAAATCCTGCTTGTTCCTTCCTCAGTTTGTGGTCTACTGCCTTTGAAATTCTCTTTATAATTATCCTGCCTAGTATTTTGCTGGGAACTGAGAGAAGAGTAACTTATTTCACGGGAAGTGTTAAATGATAAGCTCTACGCTTGCAGTTTAAAATATAAGTTATATCCTTATACATAGTATGTATAATTATTTTTTTATAGGTGCTTTTTCCATTTTATGCAGTGAATACTGAGGTGAACCCAACTTGCCGGCGTTTAGTAAATAAAGAGTTTCATACTTGTGAGAAGAATAGACATTTCCTATCTTTAACCACGTGGGTTGTTTCAAGTAACACTGGTCTGACAGTGCATGTGCCATCAGAGATAGACAGTAATACCAATCCCATTAACGGTTTTCTAAAGACTAAATGTTCATACTGGGCCTTTGAGCCAGACATTATTTCTTCACAATAAACTCAAATATACATGCTGCCTGGCGGCGAGAATAATGACAAGAAATAACATTAATATTTCCGACATTATTGAAAGAGTGGATAATGAACCAAGACTATCTGTTGAGAGCAGTTGTCCACTGGTCATCTTTTCCAAATTAAGGGAATCCTCGTGTTTTTTTTACTCTGTGTGCCCGTTTTAAACTTGCTTATCCAAACTGATTCAAGTGACATTAACAGTAATCAAAAATTTAACTGGTGAAGTGAACGCTTCCCGAAAACAGTGGACGAAGCCTGTAATTGTAGAGCTGGGATTCGCTTTATCCAAAGAATACAGATTCGCTGTAGAGAAGTGTCCTACGGTTGCGCCAGACGGTAAACAACATCAAGTTTTTGATAGGTAAGAACGTGTGCCAGGGATCCCTGATGAAAGAACCGAGTGAAAGTGGACTGAGTGAGTTTTTTTTTTGATAACTATTGATTCATCCCACGTTATAATCTCCTTACGGAAGAGTGGCTGCTTGATTAAATTGTTCCTTTTGAAGGACAATATTAGACCCTAACCATGTGTATTTATGACTCTTTGGGCCATCATCTGTCTCATAGCGGGGCTGTGGGCTAACCCTAGAGTTAATATCATAACGGGGCTATTATCCTTGTAGCATTCTCTTGATATTTTATGATTATTTGTATATGTTGTGATGTAATTTCTATGTGTTGTGAGGAAATTTTAAATGATAATTAAAAAATTCTCTTGGAATTAAACAGTGCGTTGGTCAGCTCGTTCATATATATATATATATCTATATATATATATATATATATATATATATATATATATATATATATATATATATATATATATATATATATATATTCATTGTTATAGATTTCCCACGTCTGTGTGTTTAACTGTCGTCACGTGTATGTGCGTGTCCGTGAGTAGATAGAAATAAATGTAATATATATATCTGTCTTTAGACTGTCTGACGCCTTAAAAGCTGTCGTAGAGGATAGGTGAAAGAGAGAAGATTTCCTCGATTATTTTCAGAGACAGCCTCTATATCACAGTATATCATCTCACTTGTGGAAATTCTATTTCTTTTACTAACTCTCACGGTGTCTATCACCTATTCTAACCTATTCAGAAGGGACCAACCCAAGTCTTAATTCTCCTATCTAAAAAATCTACGACAGGCGTTTGGCCAATTGGCCTAATGTTCAGCTCATTTCAACCTACGGCTATTAAATTAGCATTATGAAGGGTACCAGTGACAGTGGTAGTTGGCTGGCCCTACACAGTCCATTGGAAGTATTGTACGGACATTGGATTAAGATTATATATATTATAGCAAGGCTGACGGGAGAATTGATTTCCTGTTGCAGGAAAATTCATTTCCCCATATTTATATCATATTATTTCGCCAGTGACGTTAGGCTGAGAAAACCGCTGGTGAATATGGACTCTGCCTGGATTTGGGAAATTATTACAGGATAACAGAGCCATTAGCGAATAAAGGGTAATACCAGATTACATTCAAGCCTGAGCTCACACCAACTGATGGCTGTGATCACCTCGGAGGGGCACATTGAATTCATATGTTGCTTTTTGATTGGATATTACTCCGAGTGTTTTAACCAGGATGATAAGGAACTTACTGGATCCCTTACCTAACTCAGCTATCACCAATTTTATAGATCTCTTCCTCATAAATATTGCAACCTTGAGGAACATATAAAACCTCTAGACATGTCATTGAACAGACTCAGAGTAATGGTGAATATTGACTGTTAATTAGCATTTGACAGGCATTACCACATGTGCTGTTTATTTACGTAACATGAGGAATTTATCTCTGTATTGCAGAGGTCTGAGGCAACATTCTTGAGTAGTGTCTACTTGAATTGACCCACCTGCAGGAAACCAGGATAACACTCAGACAGAGTGAACTTCACTTTTAAAAATATGACGTGATTGTAATACAGACGTGAAAGCTTCACTAGTGGTTCACGCTTTTTTAACGGGGGAGATATGTCGTAATTTGAATCTGTATAAACAACACGGTCATAATTTCCGCGCTCAAATCTAGAACAAATAGACCAAATATAATGGCCAATCAGAACGCTCCTTTTTCTAGTGTCTAGAAAGATACTTTTTAGATTAAGCAGAAGGGGCCTATTCTGTGTTTTTAGTGGGAAGGAGTTATTTTATTTCTTAAAGAATAGCGATAAATAAAAACAAATACATAGCTATTAATACACCTGATATATCACTTAATAAATAGGTACCAAGCCGATCTCATAAAAGTAAGTCAATTAAAGCGAAAAAATGATTTTAGTGATATTTTCATATCAGGGTAATACCCGATTTAATTACTTAAAAATTACCTAGATTGGAATGCAAGAAAATAGCTAACGAATATCCATATAGACAGATAGAGATAAATTGACCGTTTAATTATCACTTTCAATAATTAAAATCGGTCCAATAATAACTGTGATATAAAATATTTAAACTTAATCACTTTATACGAGCAGGCTGAAATACGCCTAAGTTTTAATTCTTAAAGATACTTTTGGACTGTGCTTCCGATTGGTCGGATGTAGCTCTATAAATAGAAACGGGGTCTTACGGATTTCCGCCACTAAATTTGAAACTTACACCGAGCTGCATGAATCTAGCACACGGTAACTGCAAAGTCCTTTGCCATTCTGACCTGAAAGCAGATCTAGATTCGTTTGAAGGCCTGTTCAGCTTGTGTGTATTATTGCCTGACGGGTAAGAAAGATATATATATATCTATATATCTATATATATATATATATATATATATATATATATATATATATATTTTGTTAATTATTAGCCTGTGTATACCCGCGTATGGGGAGCCGCGCTGGTGTAATGGCTTCGGCGTTGTACTGGCGACCAGGTGTTCATGGTTCAAACCCGGGCGTCAGCGTTTGAAGAAATGTTTACGGCCGGAAATTTGACTGAATAGCCTGAACGGCTCCTGTGATAAACCCTCTGTGGATGGGAAGGAGCGAAACTCCTGACCGGGTTGGAAGGAAAGTCCTCAGGTTCCCCAGCCTCGCAATGACATGTCATTGGGCCGAAGGGCTGAAAGCCCAAGTGCCGCTGGTTAAGGAAAAAAAAAAAAAAATACCCGCGTATGTGTGCAGTGCTGTGTAGAAAAGTGAAACTACAGGACTAATATGTTGCTGCCATACTGACCCAATTGTAAACGTGTGTAGTTTGAAAGACGATAGGCCCGAAATGAAAAATGTGTATACTATTTGCAAAATATGCACAATTACGACAGTAAGTTTTAATAGGGGATTTAAATGAGTATTTTCTTCTGGAGTAACACATTGTTCACGCACATAAGATAGGAGTACAGGAATTGTTGACATGAAGTAATCAAGTTGTCATTTACTATTGTGTACTTAACAACATCATTGTAGGGAAGCCAATCATGGGCTAAGGGCTCTATCATAGAACAAGTACAGAAAAAAATATCACATGTAACTGGCTGTAGGAAAAGAAGTTATATGTCCTGTGCAACCTGTTGGCACAATAACTGAGAAAAGGGTAAGATGTGGTGTTGTATGTGTGTGTATGGACTGAAGCAGATACCTACATGGAATGTGGTTATCCCTTTATTCCAGGTTCTGTCTCGACATTACCACTTAGCTGCATTCACTCGTGAGGAAGTCTGTGGGTGACGAGAGCTCTGCATATACTAAGAGCTAGACCCATCTAGGGGCTGCAAGTCGTGTGGTCCTGACTTGTTGAGTGAAAATCAGCAGCATCTAAAGATAAGTGACCGATAGGGGGCCACTGAACAGCTACTCCAGATAACCACCAAAGTTAAAACATACAATAACTAATAACCCTTTTGTGATGATATCTAAAGGACATTGGTTATATTAAGTAAAAACTACAGTACAGTGATATTGGAAATTAACATCAAGAAGAACAGAAAGTGCAATTAGTTTATTCCTTTGAACAATATTCATTATGGAAGAAATTTTCCAGTTTATTTATTTTGAGCTGTAAATAACATTTCATTTCTTTTGAGTATTCCTGCCCTAAAAAAATATTACGGTGCCTGACAAATAAATTGTAAACAAATTTCATTCAGACTTGCTTGATAATTTTATTACAGTTTAAGTTCTGTATTGAAATTTACTACTTGGTATAATTTAAATTACCCCTAGATAGATAATTAGCCAAATAAAACAAAACAACACAGTTAATCATTAATCTTTGTGGGATCATGAGAGGTAGCAGTTAGAGACTCAGAGTACTACATCATCATCTTCTCTGGGAACTTACATAGCCTGACCCCCCACTTTGATGTCTATACACCCTTGCTCTTTTCAGAGAAGGGGGTTTTGCTTATAAGACCAGTCTCTTATCTGGCACTATCCTGGTATCATCAAATACACTTGTTTGTCCAGGATACCTTTAATTCATAACATCAAAACCTCTAATGACAGGAAGCACAATTGATCGCAAAATAGACTAATCACAATTTGTTATATGTTATACACAATATATATATATATATATATATATATATATATTATATATATATATATATATATATATATATATTGTGTATAACATATAGTGCCGCCCATTATTTGAAGAGGACATGGATAGACCTTGAAAAAACGCAGTAAGGAAGCAAGGCATTTGTTTGTTGAAGGTTGAGGAGTTTTATCAGAATCAGATACAGGAACAAATGGGATGCGGAGTATCCAGGCCACTATAAAATGACACATATCACCAGCTCAGCAGAAGAGAACAAGTACCAATCTCCAGACTCTACACGGGCCACATCAGATTGGAGTACCATCTATTCAACAAGCTAAATATAGAAACTACTGATGAGTGTAACTGTGGCACTGATAAAATGACTGCTGAACATCTGCTTCAAAGTTGCACAACAGACGAGGAACAGAGAAAGCACGTGAGACCGTAACTGGTACCATTTCTGGAAAAACTCTACGGAGATTCAAATAGCCTCAAGCTAACCACAGCTTTCTTTGAAAATATTCAAGTACACGTCAGAGAGTGTGCGAAGAAGAAGAAGAACAACAATAAGAAGAAGGCCTATGCCGCACGGAGATAATGAAAATGATGACGGTAATAATGATGATATTGATGATGATAATTTAAATAATTACCAGAACCATGAAACAATTGGCAGCGATGTACGTGAGGACTACTTTCCAGTGGCGCACGCGTAGCTAAAGATTCGCGTAAAACTGAGATCATTTTCCACATACAAATTGAGTACGTTTCAATTAGGTAAATAACAAAGTACGAGGGGCATTCAGAAAGTAATGCACAACATCGTTTTTCTCAGCTAATAATGAAGATAGAAGCATGAAAATTTGCACACTTCAAATATGGTATGTGCCAATTGTGTGCACTAAATTTAACAGCAACCGGCTAAATAATACAGCTGCCCTAAACCGTTGAAATGGAGCGTGTTAGCAACATGCGTTATAAACAGCGAATTGTGATAGAATTTCTCGTTGCAGAGAAGGAAACTATTGTGAATATTCACAATCGTCTATGTGATGTGTATGGAAGTTTTGCAGTCGACAGGAGTACAGTCAGTCGCTGGGTTCAGAGAATCAAAGAATCAGGAAGTGGAGATACGGAGCTGCTTGATCGGCCGCGCTGTGGACGTCCTGCCACAGCCACCAACGCAGAAATGTTGAAATGCGCTGAGGGCATTATTCTTACTGATAGGCGAATTACTACTCAACAATTGGCCTTACAGCTGTCAGTTAGCATTGGTAGTGCAAATGCAGTTATAAAAAACTCTCGGATTTTCTAAGGTTTGCGCAAGATGGGTTCCTCGAAGTCTCACAAATGACCACCGATTGCAAAGGAAAGCAATTTCTTCTGAATTGTTGGAGCGTTTCAATGCTGATGGAGAGAACTTTTTGGCTAAGATCGTTACAGGTGACGAAACCTGGGCACATCATTTTGAACCTGAGACAAAAAGACAGTCAAAGGAGTGGCATCATCCGCAATCACCAAGAAGAAAGAAATTCAAGACAATTCCTTCAGCTGGAAAGGTCATGATCACTGTCTTTTACGACATTGAAGGTGTGATTCTTGTGGACGTTATGCCAAGAGGAGAGACAATCAATTCGCAAGCTTACATTAAGACATTGAAACAACTCAATCAACTTTTTCGCAGAGTTCGGCCGCACAAGAATCCAGCAGACCTGCTTCTCCTTCACGACAATGCGCGCCCACACACAAGTCTGGCAACACGGGAAGCAATCATCAAAATGGGTTGGACTGTACTACCCCATCCACCCTATAGTCCCGATTTTGCACTCTCTGATTTTCATCTATTTGGTCCACTTAAATATGCACTCCGTGGGACAAGGTTTGAAGATGATGAAGGAGTGATTCATGCAGCGAAGAAATGGCTACATGATCAAGAAAAAATCTGGTACGGGCTAGGAATACATGCACTTGTTTCGCGCTGGCATAAAGCCGTACAAGGTGATGGGGATTATGTTGAATAATACCGATGTTTACATGACATATCCATGTACATTGTGTATAAATTTCATGTTTTTTTTAATAAACAGCTCCTGACAAAAACGATGTGGTGCATTACTTTCTGAACGCCCCTCGTATATTGCAATAACACTTTAAAGTGAGTTTTTATACGAAAGCGAACAAAAAATATGAGAAGATAAAATAATAATACAATTATTCATTTATAAACGTAGTGTTACATCTCTTTTTGCACCGCACAAAGCGTCCATTATCTTGGAACTTTGTGATGCTCAAGAGGACGTTGCTAAGTGCGTCGTTACAAGTAAGAATGATGACATGAGTGCTCGTGCACGACAACAAAAGAGACCGTTTTGTATTTTGAGATCCTTGTGATGTAGCTGGCCGAGTGTAGTGAAATTGACCGAGATACAACGGTAAAATACTCCAAAGATAACATTTAAGGATAAAAAAACATAATGCGTAAGCTGCTGATGTACATGATCGCCTAGACCGCGGGTCATCATCCTCTATAAATTTTGCCTTGCTAGACAGGAGGGGAACGGAGGATCAAAAAGGAAAAAATATGACTGGAAAGATTGCGTAGCAAGGCTAAGGAGACGCAACTGGGGGGGATGGAGGAAAGTAAAAAATTCACGTCCCCCAAATTGACACGAGGTACGGAATGGACGCTTTTGCGATACTAAGATTTTGATTTGAATTGAGCGGCAGAACGCGGATGGTAGGAAAATTACAAAAATTTAAAAAGTAATTTTTCTTAATATTAATGTTAGGAATATAAAAATTAGCTGGCCGGATGGCCTATTCTGAGCAGTGAACTAATATGTTCTTAAATTTACAAACGGATAGATAATATTGAAGATAATGACAAAAGACAGTGTAGTTTTACATCATCGACAGACTGCCTTGAATAAAAAGTGTCGTTATTTGAACACAAAAACACGACCTTGGGAACAGGTGTTCAAAGTTACTTATTATGGAGGAGAGGGTTTTTGAGCGGTAGCTGTGTCTAAATATAACTTTTTACGACAAAATTTTAAGGGGAGAGAAAGGTTGCTTCAAAAATCAAGCACATTTTTTTTAGAAACACAAGTAGAGACGGACAGACTAACAGATAACCATCCATACTTGACTGAAGCATGACTGAAATGACTTTAGTGTAGAAATTTGAAATTTAAAGTACAACTAGGCAGTGATTGGCCACAGACAATCATATCATTAGCGCTCAGACGCGAAAGTGGGGTCATTCTTCAATAATTGTTCAGTGTTAGACACAGATTTTAAAGTGTGGTGTTTTTCCCATATGAAAGACAGTGAATAAATTTAGGGACGCCATACTATAGCCAGCAGCTCAGCTGAGTTTTGCTAGCAATTCTGTGTTATGTATTCATAATCTGAGCTGTGAGTTTCTATCGACAACAAAGCAGAGTCTATTCGGTGGGTGACTTTACTCGAGTGTATCTGTGCAGTTCTTGTGACAGAGACCACCATTATTGCCCGCCAGCACGGAGAGGTGGGACCGCAAGTTTTCAGCACCAGAGCTACAAAAATATGAGTGAGCCTCTGGTCTGCTGGACATTCACCAACTATTGGTAGTGACTAATATCCCCATAAAAATTCCCACCATTTTCTGGACACTGTGTAGTCAATATAGACAGGTGTGATGAGACCACCCCAACAGCACAGACAATAAATATCCTCCCTAGTAGCTGACTACCAGAACATTTTAATAAAACTAACTATTCTAGTACTTAAATATGTACACTTTTGCATTTATTATGTAACATTCCATGCATAATTTTCATAATTTTTAAATCCTTCTTTTAAAACAAGTTCTGGTCAAAATAAAACTTGATCCAGAACAAATAAATGTAATATAATTATATCAAAAACTTTACACACGTGAGTTAGTTCAGTGTATTTTAACACTTGTTAATCTTATTAGTCTTGTTAAATATCTATGGGTGTATTTATAACTAACACACCACATTACACATCATTACCCTAGACACTTTACGTAGCCACATTCATTAAGAAAAAAAAATTAAGTGTGAGGTCGTAGTGGTAGCAAGAAAGGCCTTCTGACAATTCTCAACTACATTTTATCTCAGGAGCCTTCACAGCTGGCCTCATACAATGTACATGTAGTAATAACACCATCATACAATACCATCAACACCACTACATAAATTGGGGTCTTGTCCAGGGATAATTAGCCAATATTAATATTAAGATCTCCTGGTGGGAGAAATAAAAGTAGGGAAATAAATTGTAAAATTTCCTTTAAAAGTAAAAGTGTCCCTGCAGATAAAAGTTGGTGAATCTTCACAGCCAGTAATAATTAATTAGTTAACTGGTTAGTTAGAATTAGTTAGACTATAGTAATTAGAAGTACTTAGTGTATTTACTGGTTAGAGATTTAGCTTATATATTATTATATTGTCTAAAAAGTATGGCTGAGCTAGCAAAGTTTAGATCAGCTGCTGTGCTCACTGCGAAGGAGATGGGGATGGATGGTCAAATTTTAATTCAATACGTAACTACTGAATGTGATAAATATATTGAAAGGGAAGATAGAAAGGTAGCTGAAGAGAAGAGGTTACAAATTGAGGCTGATAGAGAAATTAAGAGGCTGCAGATTGAGGCAGAAGAAAAACGACAGCAAAGGGAGGCAGCAAAGGGAGGCAGAAGGAAAAAAACTGCCCGAAAAGGCCGAAAGGGAGGCTGAAGATAGAAGGTTGCAGAGGGAGCACGAATTACGACTAAGGGAGCTGGAATTACAAGGCCCGGCCCCTGAAAATGGTGCCAGCCCTTTTGCCTCAGATGCTATGCCCAGTATGGGAGCCTCAAACTCAGCTATGGGGTTTCATTTAGACCATTTTGTTGAGAAAGACGATGACATAGAGGGGTACCTGGGACGTTTTGAGTTATTAGCTACTACATATGGGTTAGAGAGAGAGAGGTGGAGTTTAAAGCTATCACAGGGATTGAGGGGTGCTTCTTATGAAGTATTTGCCAAAATGAACAGGGAAGACCAAGACAATTATGACATGTTAAAGCAGGCTTTGTTATTAAGGTACGAGAAGAATGGTGAATTTTATCGTAAGAGATTTAGAAATGCCAAACTGTTGTCTGGGGAGACATACCACCAATTCTCTGCCAGACTAGAAACCTATTTGGAGAAATGGACGGCTCTGGGGAAGACCCAAGATCTTAAAGAAATGATCATGATTGAGCAATTGAGAGAGTCCATGGCTCCAGACATGAGAAAATTTCTCATGGAACAAGGTGCAGAGAAGTTGGGGGAAATTTTAAATGTTGCTGAGAGGTATCAGGCAGCTCAGGCAGAGGTAAGTGGTGCTAAGAAGAAGCACATAGACAATTTTAAAGCTCCACAGCAATTTAATAAATTTGATAATAGAGAGCAGGGAAATAAGGGTAGGACAAACTTTGAGCGGCAAAGAAATGACTATCGCGACAGAAACTCACAGTTCAATGACCAAAAGTTCAATGAAAGAAAACCGTTGAACCAAGGAAAAAGATGGTGCAAATGGTGCAAGAAGGATAACCATAACACCGAATTTTGTAGAAGGAAACCTTCAAACATTGCTGCAATGAAGTCGGGGACGCAAAGAGTAAAGGTTAATCCTAAGGGACAACAGGAACCTTATCACCCCCCAGTTTGTGAGGATGTTATTTGTAATGGGGTCACCATAAGGTGCCTTTATGATACAGGTTTGGATTATGATTCAGTTGTGAAGTCTAGCCTAGTGGACCCAAGTCAGTATACCACAGAAACAGTGGAAATACAAGGGGCGACTAAGGACATACCACTCATGACACTTCCCATCGCAAGGATAACGGTGAAAACTCGCTATGTGGAAGGAGAAATCAGAGCAGCAGTGATAGATGAACCAATCTACCCTCTGATATTGGGGTGTAGATACGTCTTCTTGGGGAATCCCGAGAAACCTGTGATCATGGCGACAGTGCAGACCAGGTCACAGAAGAAGGAGGAAGAAGGTGAACCTATAAATGCTCATCCAGAGGAGATGAGGAAGGCGCAGGCTGAGGATAGGACACTCCAGCCATGTTTTAAAAAATTACCCAAATGCCACACACCTCCGAGCAAGGGGGAATATTTCATGAAGAATAAACTCTTATACAGGAAAGCAGGAACTAGATCCACTGGTCACGGACAGTTAGTTCTTCCCAAGAGATATAGGGCAAATTTGATAAGGAGCTTACATGTTGGAAAAGATGGTGACCATGAGAAAGTCGGTACCATCTGCCAAAAGATTGCTCTAAAATACTATTGGCCCGACGTAAATGTCGATGTTGAAAACTTTGTAGAAGCATGTGGCGTATTTCATGAGGGAACACCCACAAAGGGAAAATATGTGCAGGACCTAGAAACGCCACGGGGCAACTTTAGGCCTGAAAGGAAAACTAATTATACACGGGTAGACAAAGTGGAATGGGAGCCCCCTTTTCACACCCAGTCTTCACTTGAATGGATTAACATGGCTACTATGCGAAGAGTACAAAGAAGAAATTTTACCCAGGATAAGATGACAATCCCTCGGTCAGACTTATATAAACTGGAAGAACAGACAAGAGAGCGAAGATCTCTCATAAACAATCTTAAGTGGGGAGACAAACCCCAGAGAAAAAATTGGTAGTGGTCGATTTGTGAGTGATGATTCTAGGAAGAAAAGTCCTCATTATAGAGCTTCTAAGGGACGGGACCCGATGGGTTCCATGAAAAATAAGTATGGTAAATTAAAGATCCAGATGTAACTCTATTAAGGACCTGGACAGATGAGAAGGCGGAAGAGACTGTTACCTCATCGTATCAATACGTGAACGAACTGACCACTCGTTTGAAAGCTGGATGGAAACTGGCAAATGATAATTTGAAACAAGCCAGGAAGAAACATGCAGCATATTTTAATAGGAAGGCAAAGGACAGGGAACTGGCAGTCGGAGAGAAGGTGCTGCTTTTACTACCCGGAAGCCAGAATAAATTACAAATTGGTTGGCAAGGTCCATATACGGTTCTAGAGAAGGTGTCTAGAACAAACTATAAAATTGACAAAAAGGGGAAGGAAAAAGTTTATCATGTAAACCTGTTAAAGAAGTATCTGGACAGACCACTCCAGGAAAGCACCCCCTTATTGACCTTAGCTATTGCAACCCAGATGCAAAAGGAACCACTCACCTCACATGAATACCCATTACATCCTTGTGAAACCGCAGCACAGGTAAAAGTCAGTAAGCACCTGACTAAAAATCAGAGGGAGAGAGTTCAACAAGTTCTGGAGGAACATACAGATGTATTAACAGATAAACCAGGCCATACAAATTTGCTACAGTATGACATGAAACTGGTAGACTCAAACCCAATCTGTATGAGAGCCTATTCTATTCCGTTCGCGAAGGAGAAGGCATTAAAGGAAGAAATAGATTATTTATTGAAGGAGGGGATATTTCGCACAGTGAATCATCTTTTAGTTCTAGTGTCGTTTTGTTGAGGAAACCGTCTGGGGAACACAGACTGTGCATAGATTACAGGAAACTGAATGCTGTCACAGAAGGACAAGTGGATCCATTACCAGACACAAAACAGTTATTTGCCAGACTGAACAAGGCAAAATACTTTTCAAAAGTGGATCTTAGTAAAGGCTATTACCAGATCCCAGTGAAGCCTGAAGTGAGACCTTATTTGGCTTTTAGCACTTCGGATGGACATTATGAATTCAATATGCTACCATTCGGACTGAAAAATGCTCCGAGTGTGTTTTTCAAGGATGATGCGAAAATTGTTGGACCCCCTGAATAACCCATGTATCACGAATTTCATGGATGATATACTCGTCGCCACAGAGACATTTGAAGAACACATTGAAGCTCTGGAGATGTTGTTTGATAGACTTCGGGAGGCGAACTTAACTGCTAGGCCAACAAAATGTTGTATTGGATGCAAAGAGTTGGAATTCTTGGGGCACACTGTATATCAGGGTAATATGACCCCTGATCCTAAGAACTTGGAAAAACTGCAGAGAGCACCTAGGCCGCAAACCAAAAAGGACGTGCGATCATTCGTGTCGTTATGCGGATTTTATCAGAAATACATCAAAAATTTTAACGCCATTTGTGCTCCTCTGACTGATCTGACTCGCAAGGGACTTCCAGATAAAATTATTTGGACTGCACAATGTGAATTAGCGTTCCAAGAGTTAAAGGAAAAACTCACTAGCAAGCCTATTCTCAAACTGCCTGATTTGACACAGGACTTTGTCTTAAGAACCGATGCCAGTAATGTAGGACTTGGAGGGGCTTTGTTGCAAAGATCATCTTCACCTGAGGGGGAACTGAAACCAGTCGCTTATGCAAGCCGCAAATTGAATAAGGCGGAACAAGGATACTCCACAAGCGAAAAAGAATGTTTAGCATTAATCTGGGCAATAAAGAAGTTTCAAATCTATCTGTATGGTAGGACTTTTGTGGTGGAGACGGATCATCAGCCTCTCGTGTTCTTGTCTCAGGCTAAGCATGAAAACGCAAGATTGCTGAGGTGGTCTTTATTGCTTCAACCGTATCAGTTCAGTATCCAATATATCCCAGGCAAATTGAATGTCGGTGCAGATTTCCTCAGTCGGCACCCCTGTGATCAAAATTAGAGTAGTGGCAGACGTGAGGAGTAATTTTACCTATGTGTATCGCTGGTTTTGGAACTTGCCATAGGCATGTTTTCAAGTGGGGAGATGTGTAGTGAAATTGACCGAGATACAACGGTAAAATACTCCAAAGATAACATTTAAGGATAAAAAAACATAATGCGTAAGCTGCTGATGTACATGATCGCCTAGACCGCGGGTCATCATCCTCTATAAATTTTGCCTTGCTAGACAGGAGGGGAACGGAGGATCAAAAAGGAAAAAATATGACTGGAAAGATTGCGTAGCAAGGCTAAGGAGACGCAATTGGGGGGGATGGAGGAAAGTAAAAAATTCACGTCCCCCAAATTGACACGAGGTACGGAATGGACGCTTTTGCGATACTAAGATTTTGATTTGAATTGAGCGGCAGAACGCGGATGGTAGGAAAATTACAAAAATTTAAAAAGTAATTTTTCTTAATATTAATGTTAGGAATATAAAAATTAGCTGGCCGGATGGCCTATTCTGAGCAGTGAACTAATATGTTCTTAAATTTACAAACGGATAGATAATATTGAAGATAATGACAAAAGACAGTGTAGTTTACATCATCGACAGACTGCCTTGAATAAAAAGTGTCGTTATTTGCACACAAAAACACGACCTTGGGAACAGGTGTTCAAAGTTACTTATTATGGAGGAGAGGGTTTTTGAGCGGTAGCTGTGTCTAAATATAACTTTTTACGACAAAATTTTAAGGGGAGAGAAAGGTTGCTTCAAAAATCAAGCACATTTTTTTTAGAAACACAAGTAGAGACGGACAGACTAACAGATAACCATCCATACTTGACTGAAGCATGACTGAAATGACTTTAGTGTAGAAATTTGAAATTTAAAGTACAACTAGGCAGTGATTGGCCACAGACAATCATATCATTAGCGCTCAGACGCGAAAGTGGGGTCATTCTTCAATAATTGTTCAGTGTTAGACACAGATTTTAAAGTGTGGTGTTTTCCCATATGAAAGACAGTGAATAAATTTAGGGACGCCATACTATAGCCAGCAGCTCAGCTGAGTTTTGCTAGCAATTCTGTGTTATGTATTCATAATCTGAGCTGTGAGTTTCTATCGACAACAAAGCAGAGTCTATTCGGTGGGTGACTTTACTCGAGTGTATCTGTGCAGTTCTTGTGACAGAGACCACCATTATTGCCCGCCAGCACGGAGAGGTGGGACCGCAAGTTTTCAGCACCAGAGCTACAAAAAGATGAGTGAGCCTCTGGTCTGCTGGACATTCACCAACTATTGGTAGTGACTAATATCCCCATAAAAATTCCCACCTTTTTCTGGACACTGTGTAGTCAATATAGACAGGTGTGATGAGGCCACCCCAACAGCACAAACAGTAACTATCCTCCCAAAGAGATGACTATTCGAACATTTTAATAAAACTAACTATTCTAGTACTTAAATATGTACACTTTTGCATTTATTATGTAACATTCCATGCATAATTTTCATAATTTTTAAATCCTTCTTTTAAAACAAGTTCTGGTCAAAATAAAACTTGATCCAGAACAAATAAATGTAATATAATTATATCAAAAACTTTACACACGTGAGTTAGTTCAGTGTATTTTAACACTTGTTAATCTTATTAGTCTTGTTAAATATCTATGGGTGTATTTATAACTAACACACCACATTACACATCATTACCCTAGACACTTTACGTAGCCACAGTCATTAAGAAAAAAAAAAATTAAGTGTGAGGTCGTAGTGGTAGCAAGAAAGGCCTTCTGACAATTCTCAACTACATTTTATCTCAGGAGCCTTCACAGCTGGCCTCATACAATGTACATGTAGTAATAACACCATCATACAATACCATCAACACCACTACACCGAGATGGATGTGTTCTGAGATCATTGTTGTGTAGCTGGCCGAGATGGATGTGTTCTGAGATCATTGTTGTATAGCTGGCCGAGATGCATGTGTTCTGAGATCCTTGTTGTGTAGCTGGCCGAGATGGATGTGTTCTGAGATCCTCGTGGTGTAGCTGGCCGAGATCCTTGTGGTGTAGCTGGCAGAGATGGATGTGTTCTGAGATCCTTGTGGTGTAGCTGACCAAGATCCTTGTGGTGTAGCTGACCGAGATCCTTGTGGTGTAGCTGACCGAGATCCATGTGGTGTAGCTGACCACGATCCTTGTGGTGTTGCTGGCTGAGATCTTTGTGGTGTAGCTGGCAGAGATGGATGTGTTCTGAGATCCTTGTGGTGTAGCTGACCAAGATCCTTGTGGTGTAACTGACCGAGATCCTTGTGGTGTAGCTGACCGAGATCCTTGTGGTGTAGCTGACCAAGATCCTTGTGGTGTAGCTGACCAAGATCTTTGTGGTGTAGCTGACCGAGATCCTTGTGGTGTAGCTGGTCGAGATGGATGTGTTCTGAGATCCTTGTGGTGTAGCTGACCAAGATCCTTGTGGTGTAGCTGGCAGAGATGGGTGTGTTCTGAGATCCTTGTGGTGTAGCTGACCGAGATCCTTGTGGTGTAGCTGGTCGAGATGGATGTGTTCTGAGATCCTTGTGGTGTAGCTGACCGAGATTCTTGTGGTGTAGGTGGCCGAGATGGATGTTTTCTGAGATCCTTATTGTGTAGCTGACCGAGATGGATGTGTTCTGAGATCCTTGTTGTGTAGCTGGCCGAGATGAATGTGATCTGAGATCCTTGTTGTGTAGCTGGCCGAGATGGATGTGTTCTGAGATCCTTGTTGTGTAGCTTGCCGAGATGGATGTGTTATGAGATCCTTGATTTGTAGTCGGTCAAGATGGATGTGTTCTGAGATCCTTGAGGTGTAGCTGACCGAGATCCTTGTGGTGTAGCTGGCAGAGATGGATGTGTTCTGAGATCCTTGTGATGTAGCTGACCGAGATCCTTGTGGTGTAGCTGACCGAGATGTATGTGTTCTGAGATCCTTGTGGTGTAGATGACCAAGATCCTTGTGGTGTAGCTGGTCGAGATGGATGTGTTCTGAGATCCTTGTGGTGTAGCTGACCGAGATCCGTGTAGTGTAGCTGGTCGAGATGGATGTGTTCTGAGATCCTTGTGGTGTAGCTGACCGAGATCCTTGTGGTGTAGCTGACCGAGATAATTGTGGTGTAGCTGGCCGAGATCCTTTTGGTGTAGCTGACCGAGATCCTTGTGGTGTAGCTGAGGGAGATCCTTGTGGTGTAGCTGACCGAGATCTCTGTAGTGTAGATGACCGAGATCCTTGTGGTGTAGCTGACCGAGATCCTTGTGGTGTAGCTGAGGGAGATCCTTGTGGTGTAGCTGACCGAGATCCCTGTAGTGTAGATGACCGAGATCCTTGTGGTGTAGCTGACCGAAATCCTTGTGGTGTAGCTGGCCGAGATCCTTGTGGTGTAGCTGGCCGAGATGGCTGTGTTTTTAGATTGAGTCGCAAACGTCAGCTTATATTTTCACAGGTAATAGTCGTAGATGTGTTAATAGTATCTGTTTTTGTGTGGACCCCATGGTAGATATTTTTTGGATCACAAGAATTATAAATCAATGTATGGACTGCGACGGACTTGCACAGAATGTGCTGAGTATCTAGTAAGTATAACGGTCAAAATGATTGTTGGCCCATTGCTGTTAGCCTATGGATTTTTACGATAATTTCTATTGTGGATCGTAATAAATGTGAACTGTATGTGTACACTTTGAGCTGAGGTACTTTCTTACAAACATAGTAATTGGCCGTTGTTCGAGTTGAACGTAATCACTTCAGAACTAACGCCTAGCAGAATGTGGCAGTTAGTAACACAGAAATAAACGTCACACGTAGTAGTGATATTTTCTGCATTTTTTTTCTCGCGTTATTTCTAAAACGCGTAAATTGAGATCAGTTTTACCGTAGACATTAAATACGTTACAAGTAAGGGGCTGCTTCTGCAAAGTAAATTTACAGAAATATTGAAAAGAGTTTTAATACAAAAATCTTATGAAAACGTTCCTCAAGGCATGCTGCGCAAGGCGGGTAATTTGTGGTTGTGCATGGCGTTGGAAACCTCATCATGTGGAGCAGCTGGCTGCAGAAACTACTTCTACAAGTGCCTGTAAATGCTTGGTGCAGACGTATTGTAAGGGGACTGGCTACAAGTGGTGGCTTCTTGCTTTGTAAGGAGCAAAAAGGCAAATAATAATTCCTATATATAAAATCCTAGCTTTTTCTGTCAGTGCGTAACTGTCACAGTATATATGTTCGACAAAATATTATGTTGGTCACGCTGTGAGTGGCTACACTGATAGAATAAAAAACCCGTTTGGTCAGGTGACCGGAAAGGAAGTGGGCACAAATTCTGGCGCAAAAAGTTAGTTGACTTTCTGGCTATCGACCGGGATAGGTCGTTCTTTTGTTCCCTGTCAGCGTTTTGCTGAAGTGAGTTTGCCATCGTTGTTCTGATTTGCGCGCTGGCCTTTTTCTTCATGTGATCTTTGGATGTAGTGCATTTTGCTAGACTGTTAATGTATTTTTTTCTAGCGGCATTTTTGTAGATCGGTGATGTTAAGTCAGTTGTGACTTAGTTTTTGCCTAATCCTAGTACATAAGTTTTCGCCGGTGAGCGAAAGTCATTGTGATGTCCATTAAGATGGCAATACCAGTGGGTATGATATTTAGATATTAAGTTGTTATTAATGCAAGCTGTATTGGCATTTGTAGCCAGTGTATTTCATATGTATTATGAGCCGTGTGGGGCTGCATTGTGTGCAATGTGTTATTAAAAAGGGAACTTACCTGTCAAAGGTGTTATAGTCAATTATTGTCAGCTACTGTATGCTGTGGTCGTCCTCTAGTGGTACGAGCCAAGTATGAAGGTGTATAGATATTGAAATCCATAGCATAAGTAGATGTCTGACAGTAACGCTAAGGGATGCAACTTTGGTTGGCAGTTAAACATTAATTGTATTATTTCCCTTATATGTACTCTCCTGAAAATAGCAACCCTTACCAAAGAAGAATCTGCAAATGACGGTGTGCACAAAGATCTATTTATAGAATGTGTGATTCCCGTATATACACATTGGGACCCACGCTGCTGCTACGTAGTTCGCGTACTGTGGTGATGCACAGTGGGTTTTTAAAAATACTTTTGAATACGTAAAATTGCCGTTAGGTATTGGTGCTTTTGAATTTAATTCCCGTCTTATGACGGGCTTTTACACCAGTGATAATATGAAAACGAACATAAAACATGAGAAAAACAACAGAAAAACATGGAATTATAAATGTTAGTAGTGGTACCTATATATTTAAATATATATATATATATATATATATATATATATATATATATATATATATATATATATATATATATATATATATGTGTGTGTGTGTGTGTGTGTGTGTGTGTGTGTATAGACATGCGCATGATCATAGCGGGAACAAACTGGAACAGAGTTGGCCACATCCTCAGAAAAGACCCAGGCACCTTCACCAGAGCTGCCATGCTATGGACTCCAGACTGGAAACAAATGCGAGGTCGACCAAAAGCAACATGGCGGAGACCTGTGGAAGCAGAGATGCTAAGCAGCATGAACCAGAGATGAAGCACCACACGAAGGATGCCTGCTGACAGAGCATGGTGGAGTTGCTGCACTACAAGACGCCACCAGGCGTGATGGTCACTGATTACTTTTTCAGTTAGCAGTCAAGGACCAAAGAAGAAGAGTCGATATATTTATATTTTTCATTGATTCTGAGCTCTTGTTATTTTGAATTCAGAATTCGTGTAAAATAAGACCGTGTAATCACGATCACGCTGTTTCTCGAATTTATGTCTTTGACGAGATTTGGACATGATTTTGTTTTAAAGTTCTGCATCTTCCGTACAACTCAGCAAAACATCGTAAGGGTTTGTCATGTTAGGGACGTCCTCTCTCAGCCTGGCGTATACGCTTGTATATTGGGACTGCGTATCTGGTATATCTGAGAAATTCAAGTTTCCAACATTTCTTTGGCTTTTATCAAAATTTTCTTTCCCATCTATTATTCTGTTACTGTCTTGTATGCTTGGTTTCTCAGGCATGGAGGAATTCTTTATACACATATATTCGTAGTTCTTGTCAATATTATCAATGTCATTGTCTAACATATTCCGTTTTACGGAATCAGAAACCTCTTCGCCGACATAGTTTTGATCGATATCGGAATACTCAAACTCTCTTTCGTTGCTGTTTCCATTCTGATATCCAAAATTATCATCTGGAATCTGTTTCTGAATAATACATTTATTATGCCTCTCACTTAATGTATCTCGTTTGCTAACACTGGCATTCTTAAAATCTGCGTTATCCACTAGACGTATTTCGTTGATGCCCTCATTAGCCAGGTGTTTTGTCAGGGTGTTCTCATTGGCGTGTTGGTCGTTCTCTGCAATAACGTCGTAAGAGGAGCAGTCTCTGTCCATATCGTTGAAGTTTTCACGAAATCCTTCGAAATGAACATTAACCTTTCTCGCATCATATCTTGTGTTGCCTTTTGAATTTTTGCCATCGGATTCATTTTGGGCAAAGGGGGATAGGTTGTTGTGGTGTTTAGCTGATGCCATTAGTTGAATGTTGTCCTCACTTTCTGAGATATTATTTGCTATCGTAAACTTACGATCAGCAGTAGCCATGCCGTTAGCAAGTAAAGCCATATTACCATGACTGGAGGACTTTAGTGATAATTCCCGCTGAAAGCATTTTCTTCTACAAACAATGACACCCACGGCTGCACTAATACCAACAACAGCAACCATGCTTACGACAACAGCAGTAATTATAGGCACTGTGCCGTCACTCTCTTTTTGTTCTACGGTTTCCCTCGACGTGACCTCGTTTGGTAACGTCATAGATTTTGACGCATCTGCCGTTTGCGATTTTTTCGTTGACGTTAAACTGTTGCAACTATTGACACACGCCGGTCGTCTGTTGCCTGAAGGTGCTTTACATATTGTCTCATTTGGAAACCTCCACTTTATTCCAATACAATTGCAGTCACTATATTTTTGACTGTAGTGTTCGGTAGATCCCAGATACTTAACAGTGTCATCAGCTTCAGTCAACATGTTGCATATTAATTTTTCGGTAGAGGCATTATGGACGCAGGTAAAATAGTTGTTTTGTTGATAGTTCCGGGATAGCCCTTCGGTACTGACATTCGTTACTTTTCGCTCAGTCTTTGATACAGTTCGTAGCTCTGCGATGTAATTCAACTTTGCACTGTTGCACAAGTAATTGTAGAACCTGTAGGGAATGATAAAAAAAAGAATGTGATAAATTTGTCTACGTGAATATATCAATGTAAACATATCTTATTACACGTGTACTAGTGTAAAAGCCCGTCATAAGACGAGAGTTAAATTCAAAAGCAAATATTTTTATGCACACCGTCATTTGCGCATTTTTCTTTGGTAAGTGTTACTATTTTCGGGAGAGTACATGTAAGGGAAACAATACAATTAATGTCTAACTTTCAACCAAAGTTACATCCCTTAGCGTTACGCACTGACAGAAAAAGCTGGGATTTTATATTTAGGATTAAAGTATATATCACTAATCATCACTGTCCTTTTTTTTACTCTAAGCCACCACTGCCGATGGTCCATGACATTCACATGCTCTTGCGGTGGTAGTTTCTGTATAAATGTTTTACAATATGAGGTTGCCATCCTCTGCACAATCATCTAGTCTCCTTGTAGGCTTATTGTTTTTTCGTCTCACAAACGACCCACGTGACTACATGGTGCAAACGTAAATATCATTATCCTTAAGGTCCCCAAGGAGCATAGGCCTTCATCAAAGTTATGTCAAGTCTTCCTTCCCGTGCCATCAGCTCCAGGTCTTTCCATGTCTGTCTCCAGTTCTCTTCTCCATTTTTCATTGGTCTTCCTATATCTCTCTTACCCTAGTGGTTCCAGAACAAGCACTGCCTTGTAATACTATCAACAGGTTTCCTCAATGTGTGTTAGACACACACACACACCCAGACGTACGCACTTTAACTCTATGGACATTTTGTACGTTCCGAAGATTTCATTGCTCGCAAAACAGTACCAAAGCCTAGTTGTGATATTAAATTCATCCATAAAATATTCCGTGGGCATGACATCTTTTCACTACGCCAGAAAACGCTTTTGTTCCGCTTTGGGCAAATCCCCCAATAAACATTAGCGATTATGATTACTACAAGCGTGCGTGTCCGATTGTTACAAGGTGGTGGTTTGCTCTGAACAATGTTCCATGTGATATGAATAAAACAATTATAAATTTCTGGCCATTGTTTTTTCATTGATATGTTAGTTTTTTCATTCAGAGATAGTGCATCGTGCCTTCGATGGAAGATTAAGCGAATGCGGGGGTGGAAGATTCCGAACAATAATTGAACCTTGGAATACGATTGATTTGATAAGTCATTTCATTGAGTCCGTACATTTAATTCACAGTTGTACACACAGGATGATCATTTCAATAGGAGTAGAGCATAAGTCCATATAAGTCATGCATAAATTAATCAATAACGTAGACTGCTGGTTATGTGTCAATGTCCGTTTAAGGATACCATGCAGTATTGTCGTCAGAACATCACAGCTATATGCACGCGCAGCTAGACATGGCTACCTGCCGACAGTGAGACTGCGAGTCTGAATATATTCATACGAATTTGACGATTATTCTTCTCCTTCTGAGAATTCTAGTTAAATACTAACCTCCATAAATTTCCCTCTCATATAGAGTTCTAGGACTGACCTGGTCCATCAAAAAATGCATATATAAATGGCTATATCATGCCATTGAATTGGAAGGTTAGAAAAACGCAGCTATTCAGCTTGGCGGTCAAGTAACAAAAGGGTAGCGTTTCTTAGTTACCGACTGTGTCCTAAACAACGCTATACACGTCATGATCGATCGTGTATGGAGCGTTCAGTAATTGAAACATCTATCGCAATATATTAAATGCCTTAACCTTTTACAATTGCACGTCTGATAACCTTTAGCAGACGGCGTTAATATCATATACCGTAACAATTCCCTGTACACCCGGGAAAAAAAAAATCGATAGATTTTTTTTCAAGATCTATCCGACTTAACAATTTTTCAAAAAAAAATTTAACACAATTGTGACATATGGCCGACGATGTTCTGAGTAGAACCGTGTCGCGGTCATGTCAACCAACTATTTGTCATAGTCATCTAACATTAATCACATGATATATCAATTATACATATTATTATATCAACTAAATAAAATGTCCAATGTTAATAGTGAATGATAGAATTAAATGAAAGTAAGGTCTGTCATATAGGAATTAATTTGACTAATTAAAATTAAATTAATGAATTAAACTAAGAGATAAATTATTAAGATTCTAATGTAACGCGATGTTATGAGAGAAGAAAAAACAAAATAAGTGAGAAGAAATAGAAAGAAATTCGAATATAAGTTTAACTTAATTGTGTGTGTTAAGTGTTAGTGAATAATAACTATCTAATTTAACTAACTAACTAATGTATAGGTACATTAAAAAAATATATTAATCTAATACTTGTGTGAGATTTATTTTCTCTTTTCATAATTTCTTCTTTTTATATTTCGTTCTTTTTTTTTTTTTTTCTTCATTTCATTTTTTTCTCACATTTCATTTTATTGATAATAATTCAATTAAGAAGTTAAGTTAACTAATTAATTAGTATAGGATATGATGATCCATCCGTAGTCTTGATCCTGATGAATTCTTTTAGACAAAAATGTTCAAACGTTTACGTTGGAAAGAAATGTCATTTATCACAGCATCCAAGAATTAAGTGCACATAGGACAATAAGTTCGACTTGTCGTCAGATATTGTTCCATGATTGTTCAACGAATATTCATATATCGTGTATGGACGTTAGACGAAGTTTCAATGACAATATGTAGACCTTGATTGTCTTTTAGTTCAATTCTGTGATGCATATAGTGTTTATAAAGTTTAAATTGAAGGCAAGGTTAGTTCTCTTATAGTTGATATGTTTTAGGAATGTCAATGTTGATTATTCGTCGTCAATAGGATTACGTGACAACGCATCAGCCACAATGTTTTCAGTGCCAGGAATATGTTCAATGGAGAATTCAAATGGCTGTAGGATGATTGAATATCTGGCGAGTTTCTGGCTTTTATGATTAGATCGACGCAAGGATGCTACAGCACGTTGGTCCGTCTGTATGGTGAAGGGAGCACCAAGCAGGAACTTTTCGAGTTTAGTTATTGCCCATATCACGGATAAAAGTTCCTTGTCGACTGTTGAATACTTTGTTTCTGCAGGCTTTAGCTTTCTTGAAATGTATAAGGTAGGATGTAGAATGCCATCATGGTTCTGGAGCAGGCATGCACCAATGCCGTAGTTACTAGCATCTGTTCGTAAGAAAAATCTTTTGGAAGCATCGGGAAGTCTTAAAATTGGTTCATGCGAGAACAAATTTATAATTTTGTTGAAAGTTTCATTGCATGTACCAGTCCATGTCACCTTCACCGGCATGTCTTTCTTTAACAATGAAGACAATACAGCCGTGATGGATGACAAGTTAGGTATGAATCTACTGTAATATTGAACAAGTCCTAACAAACTCCTGACCTGTTTCTTCGTCTGAGGAACTGCTATGTTTAGAATTTTGGAGACTGTACTAGGTAACGTTCGGATATATCCCGATCCAATGATATGTCCCAAAAAGGTTATCTCATTACACGCGATTTGCACCTTTGTAGGTTTAGCAGTTAGATGATAATTCCTTAGAGTGTCGAAAACATATCTAAGTCCCGAAACATGTTCCTCAAACGACGAACTAAACAAGCATATGTCGTCAATATATGTAATAACGTCTGGTCTACCTGATAAAATTTGTCGCATCAGGCGAATGAAGGTAGCTGGCGCATTAACAAGCCCAAAAGGCATCACATTCCATTGGTATAGACCTTGTGGAGTGGAAAATGCAGTGTAGTACTTAGCCTTTTCGGTCAGTGGTATCTGCCAATAACCTTTAGTTAAGTCTATCTTACTAAATATAGTTGCGTTGGATAGACGTGGCAGTAAGTCGTCGATAAGTGGATGTGGTTCGCTGTCAACTATAGTCTTAGCATTTAATTTTCTATAATCAACACATAGTCTGATGTTATTGTCCTTCTTCCGGACAATCACTAATGGAGAAGAGAATGGCGAATTACTAGTCTCAATGATTCCCAGAGACAACATCTGTTCAAGTTCCTTAGTAGTTTTAGCAAGGAAATGTAAAGGAACAGAATAGGGATGTACACGAATAGGTGTATCATCATTGAGAGTAATGTCATGACTGATAGCCGATGGGCGACCCGGGACGTCGGTCAATACATCTGGGTAAGATTGTAATAGATTAGCAATCTGTAGACGCTGTTGCGGTGTAACCGTTGAAGAGATGGTTACATCCCGCCAAGATTCAGTAGGTTGAACTACTGGTACCGGTAACGGTAACTGTACCTCAGGAAAAGAAGATTCTTCTTCCTGGATGACAGATAAGTTAGAATAATAACAAGTAGATACTGTGTTGTCATCTAGTTCATGAAAAAATTGACTGTAAGTGTTCAGGACGTGTATGAAATTGCTTGAGCATGTTAATATGAAATATCTTTTTGTGTCCCTTGATATCTAAGACGTAATCAACGTCGGAAATTTTATCAATGACTTTGTAAGGACCATTCCAAGATATCAATAATTTATTGTTATTGTGAGGAAGTAACACATAAGCCTCGTCGCCTGGGAATAATTGGCGTAATCGTCGAGACCTATTTTGTAGAGATCGAGCCTTAGCTTTTGCAGCCTCAGAAGAAGCTGTTGCCAACTGGCAAGACTCAATAATGTTCTTCCGAAGATTAATCACGTACTCGTAAGATGACTGAGTGTCCTGAGTCATCTCCGCGTCAATTAATAAGTCTTTTATTAGTCCCATAGGACCTCTTGGGGAGCACCAAAAACTAATTCAAAGGGAGAGAAGCCAGTTTGTTCATGCGGTACCTCCCGATAAGCAAATAGAACAGCTGGGAGTGCTCTGTCCCAGTCATGAGGGTGCTTAGCAGTAACCTTATGTAGTAGTTGTTTAAGTGTACGGTTAAGTCTTTCAACCGCACCATTACTCATCGGTGTTGCGTGAGAAATTCTCGCAACATCGTTTTATTACAATATATATTTTGTAACGCAAGGGCAACAACTGCTTGAAATTTATAGTCACTTTTCTCGGTAAGCAGCTGTCTCCTCGCGTTGGTATTGAATGCAGTTAAGTTTGCTATGCTAGGCCGTTTTCTCAGAAAAACGGTTGGCAACCTGTTGGGTTATCCTTTTAAGGTAATCATTCTTACGCTGGTTCGTAGTAAAGGTCCTTGCGTCTTAAGTTCTGAGCTGTGGTCATTTTGCGCTGGACTGCGCATGACTGGTCTTGCTTGTTGGTCGAGCGATTTCCGCCCACCAGGCAGTCGAGTGAGCGATTTTGAATAGCTAGGGGGATGCCTCGCTGAAGAGGGGATCTCCGCTATTTTTTGTTCTGTCAGGAATGTGAAGTCCTCTTAATGGATATTTCGTTTATTCGAGATAATACCTCTAGTGTATTTCCACATGCCGGGGAGGCGTAATATTTCTGTGTATTTCCTGAAGGCAAGGTAAATTAACCTTTCATTAACTCTATCGATTTTTGGTCGTGAGCGATTTTTGATTCATAGCCTGTCTTCGGAAGGCGTCGTCACGAGATGTTTTTCCCAGCTCACATGTCGCTGTATTGTACTGCATCGGTTGATGCATGTCCCAAGGACTATTACTTGCTACTTTGTTACATGAACTAGGTTTGAAAACCTTTGTTATCTAGAGGATATTTTTGAGGACATTATTTATACTTCAGCAGACGTGCCTGTCTTGCTGAAGTCAGATTAAGGAGAGTGAACTGATCTCATACATCTGGTTATCTCCTGGCTGTTATAGAAAAGGATGGAGTTTTTCACCTGACTACATTTACAGCACTATGAAATATAACATGCATCTGACTCATCATTGTAATGCTGTCTACCGTCCATTGCTGTACGGAAGGAGTGTTTTGTCTTGGTGGAGATGGTCGTACAGAGAAGAAGGAACATGTTCGATAAATATTATAACTGACGAGTAATATTTAATCGATAATGATATAACAAAGAGAATAAGATGTCAATCACATGAGACCACTGCTTTTATACGTTCTTGCACCAAAACGATGCTTGGACTGTTATTTAAAAACGGAACAAAATTCTCACCCCGAAATCCTTTCGGGCGAACGCGTAACCCGATCCCCTAAGATAAGTGCGGATATTAAGCTCTGCGGAATTCGAAGATTAATTCCGTGACCGAACGAAAAATCCGAGTGTGCAAAATCCCCGAAAACGTGAATAAAAAATAAAACCGAACCCGACATGAAAATCCGGAAATGGTGAATTAATAGGAAAAAAAAAATAAAAAAGAAAAATAATACCATAAAAAACCGGAAATAAAAAACCGCGAAAAAAAAAATTAAAAGAATTAAAAAGATAACGAATTGTGAAATAAGTTATTGTAAATTGAATAAGAATACAATATAAATATTAGTCGTTGGTATCCCCGTGAATGTTTTGTGCAAAACGCCGATTGAGGATGTGAACGATGAAATAAACAAAAGCAAATACAACGAACTCCCTGCACCGCGCCTTCACACAAAAAACCAGAGAAACCCTCGGGCTACATATACACATCACTCAAGTTGGATAAGATATTGCCCGAGAAAAAAACTCGCAACACGACACAACCGAAACCGGAAAACGAACGAAGTCAATATTGGGCGGAACCGCCCGCACACACAAAAATAAGAACAATCCACCTAAAATAACATTACTTCTCAAGGTCAGAGAATAATAAAAATTGAAGGCAAAAAGAGTACGTGCTAAAAGACAATTTCAGAGACGGATATTGTTGAAAAACAAATAAACAATTGACTTGTCAGACCGAAAACAAGATCAAATCAATTAGGTCCGAATTACCGAGTATCGAACGGAGGGATAAGGATGAAAAAATAAAGAGCCTAATAAGTGAGAGTTTGAAGATCTAAATGACAAAAAAATAAAAAAGAAAGAAAATTAAGAAGGATACCATCCACTCGAAATACATCATAACCCCAAGATCTGCTTACTGTTACCGCTGAGGACAGAAGACAGATCAAAAGTGGGGGGGAGGAGGAAGGGGGGG
>JAMPIV010012403.1:0-172923 GCA_024509875.1 Oreohelix idahoensis
TTTCTATCAGCTGATGTTTATCTGAAGTATTCCAGCTATATGCTAGATGAGTTCCTGCTATTTGGTCAGGTTGATTTTCCTTGAGTCGAATCTAGCTATAGTTAGCACGCAGTTTTGTAGTCTGTTTAGTTATAAGTTATTACTACCAAGTTTGAGCATGTCTAGATGGCGCGATTATTGTAGCTTGGTGGAAGACCTTGTAGTGCTTCTAGAAAGTGTTTTGATAATATCCACTCAAGCTGTATTTCAGCTACGTCATTATATTGAATACAATAGGGAATGGAACGAACTGTGTTATTCCCTTATTCGGTGTGAGAGCAGTTCTTGTATGTCTCTAGATTAATCCGAGTCATATTCAATATGTATGCCTTCTCTCATCTAAACACACAACTAGCCTTGTCACAGCCATGAAAGTGCAATATAGAAGACTACATATAATTATCTAAATGACCAAAACTTACTGAGCAGAAGTAACAAAGATGCGCACATCCAAGACGATAAACAGTAACATGACAAGAAGATTCAGGACAATAAATGAAAGTAGTGAGAGATAGGAAAAACGATAAGGAAAATGAGTTAAACGAAAAAAGAAACCGACAATAATTTTAGACTGTTATCTGGCACTCACAAAAACGCTTTTTATCACTTTATTTGCAGACGTAAAGAATCCTAATTTAATGATCTAGATTTAAACTCAAGGGAAACATGTTGTTGATGATTGTATGAAGGATGAACATTTGACTTGGTTAATTAACAGTGCCGACGCAAGGTGCTCGCTAGACACAAGTGAAAAATAAAATCTAGTTTTAAGATTCCCAAAGTCAGGGTTAGAGGATAAAGAAAATTAAGGTTAATGAATGTCCATGAAGGTTGGTGGACTGTCAGATCAGAGAGTATATAACAAACTGTCGTGGATATATTAATGTATACAGTCATGAGCAGTGCCGGGTTAATTCCTTCCAGGGCCCTAAACACTGAAAATTTGAGAGTGCCCTACGCAGGATGTTCTACTTTTTGTTTAGGTTCTTCTTTTTGGGACTGGTATTCAACTGTCTACTAAGGCGTTTATAACCGTTGAATATAATTTTATCTTTGTGCTTGTTGATATTTTGTGTGTGCTTCCTAAAAGAGTATCAATTTAACCACATTAGTCTGAATATTTATTTCTGTTGACATGCTGCCCTAAACACTTGCTTGCTTAATGGTTATCCCGCTCTGGTCATGGGTCAGCTGAATGCGTTAGGCATCAAGCAGGGCATTTTGATCCGAACCTTCCGATTCTTCTATAAACTGATACTTGATGGAATGCATTAGAGCTTTACTTTTGTTGTATGCTAACCGCTAGATGGATCAGAAATATTAATTGCTTTTACATCAATGGCGGTTGCTGATGTTGAAAGAAACTATAACCAAATCGTGAATAAAGATCCGGCTTCGATCCAATATCAGAGGAACAGTAGACCTGTAAACACTTTTAAAAAGGAACCATTTGAGATGTTTCACTTGTCGCATCCCGTCTTTCTTTTTTTTTCTAAATTTTTATACCTCTTCAAATCTCTCTTATCTCTAGAAATGAAATAATTTCCTTCAGATACCATTCAATCTGAAACCTATACTTTCTTTTCTCACAGTTTTGTATCACACTCTTAAAATTTTGATTTGGCAAAGTGAACTTTGCAGAGTTCACGCCAAGCGCCAAGCCAAGGAAAATCCGCACAATGGAACCGCCCCCCCCCCGCCTCCCCCCCCCCCCCCCCACATGGGCGTGGGTCATAAATTTGTCCTATCACGCCCTGGCATGCACATTTCCTTAATGCGGACCTTCTTGTTGTTGTTGTTTTAATGAGGTAATGGGTGGAGAGCGGGCACTTAACAGCTGACCGTTAATGCCTCTTCTCGTTCCATCTTGGTCTACCCTGTTCAACCTGAAATTTGGTTATAATTGGGGTATTTAGTGTCATTTTATTTTTAAATTTTGTATTCAATTTAAACAGGTATTGTCTTTAGCAGTTGCTGATTTTAATTTATATTAGTGTTAGGTTGATTTTTTTGAAAAGTGTTTGTTGAAGGTGTAGAGTCTGTTATTGTCGACTATAACGCGAATGGATCCCTTCTTGAAGACTGAAGTCAATTCAATCAAATAACAACTGCCAACAATGGGCACATCAGCAAATGTCAAAGACGGTTTCAATTTTAACCATTTATTGGACGATGCACGATGGACGAGACAAACTGGTCAACAAGGATGACGGATGATTAACTGTCAACATTACGTTATACAGCGTAGATTTCATATTTAAAAGCAAAACATAGTGAGTCCATTTCGTAAGGTAATCTCTTTTGAAATGTCTGACTGGTTATACAGTATTCCTATCAATGGCATCCAAGTAAACAAATAAGGCAGTTATGTGCAACAGGTCATCTATCAAATTATCTGTGACCTTGGCAAATGACGAAGATCCTTATCAGGTCTTCTATATGATAGACACAATGTTCCAATATCTTTCCAACGTACTTTGCTGGTACTGGCCTCTTACTTTAATCAATGTTGAGTTTTAATAATAACAATTCATGCCAACGACCTTCGGGGCATTAGAGCTTCTATCTATATAATCCTTGATTCACCTCTGCTATACGTAGTATGTATTCGTAACGCCGAATACAGATTCACCTCATAAAAATACTAAGTCAATCCTGGATAATTCCCAATGCAGGAATCCGTCGGATTTAAAATTTACATAATAAGTTCACGTAGGACTCCATTTTGAACCAATACGTCATTGGTCCAACTAGACGTCTACATGCGACAGAATTACATTAATATATATATATATATATATATCATACTTGCTTCTCTTCCCGAGAAAAATCACCAGTATAATGTTGACCCAGGTCCTCATCTTCTTCATAGACGGACGGTCACACTAAAGAATAAATATACCCGCAACACGGGTTCGAACGCCACAAATCAATGGACTGATTCTTGGGCACAAACTTCTCAACCCCAGCTATGACGTAGACTGGTCTTTGGCAACACGTGCGGGCGGGGTAACCCAATACTCGCATTAGTGCACAATCGTGCGCTACGAAAAATCAAACTCACCAAGAATACTTACTATCATGTAAGTCGGTACGTAAAGTTTATTACAGAGGTAGGACCACATATTAATAAATATGAGACTACCCTCATCTGTAAACGACTGTAAATGCCTACGAAAAGGGCTTTACAGATTCCTTACCAACCCCCCCCCCCCCCCCCAAAATTAATTATATTAATTTTTTTCTTTACTACTCGAAACTAGAGGTGATTCAAGTGTACATAATCATATAATATTAATATAGCATGACATAGAATCATCAAAACATAAATATGAAATTTAAGTTAACTCAAATAAACAAAAGGTATGCACAAAAGCATACATCCACAATTGACCACCTTTGGTACAATGTGGTAAATGAAATAAAATCGCATATAGAAATAATGAATTAAACCGAATAGAAACGCAAAATGAAAAGAAATGTAAAAACCAATGAATAAACCGAAAAGTGATGGATATGTCTTAAAAGTGATAAGTGAAAAAAAAAGAAAGAATACAATTTAAACAAATGTTTAGATCAACACACTTAACTGTGTCTAAAAGTTCCTTTGTGGTACTAATAAAAGTGCAAATCTTAAATCACTGTCCTTACCGAGTGATAAATATTAAATGTTTACACTGTAATTAAATATTTCATAGTGATCCAAATTAATTCTTATACTCATTAACTAAGTATCAACGGTTACTAATCTACCGAATTATTTATTTTAAAAACAAATTAACAATGTCATTAAATTTCGTAGATTAAGAAAGTTCCATTGTCCTGTTAGGAAACCGTAAAAGTATACTAGGTTCCGTTCCATGAAAAAAACCAACCAAGTGTTCGCAATGTTATTTCAGTGAGAAAATATAATCTAGTTTTTATTCAACGTTATTCTCTCTTCAATATCCTGAGTAAGTAAATGTTATTTTCACAAAGATAGTCATATACCTTAACGTTCCATGTTATTTTAATACATAATCATTGTAGATTTCACTTGACTGAATGTTAATGACTCTTGTCATAGAGGTATCACACGTAAAAAGTTACAATTGACGAACTGTCAGTGTCGAAGTTCAGTTATCTGCAGTGCGTAGCTGTTAATGTGATTCGTTAGGACATCTCGACAAAACGTCTGCGAGAACATTCTGAGTACCAGGTATGGATCGAATCGTGAAACTATATGGTTGGAGAGCGATCGCATACCTAGTCGATTTGGCAGATTTCACGTCCTTTGTGTTGAGGGCAGTAAGCGCCTTTTGGTCTGATTCCACAATAAAGTGTGATCCAAGCAGATATCTCTGGAGTTTGGTTATTGACCAGACAAGTCCGAGAAGTTCCTTATCTAGAACAGAGTAATTTTGTTCGGTCGGAGTTAACTTCCGTGATACATAGAGAACTGGATGCAAGGTGCCATTATATTCTTGTAGTAACACGCTTCCCACGCCGTAGTTAGAAGCATCGCTGCGTAAAACAAATGGTAAGTTCGCGATAGGCAACCTTAAAACAGGAGCATCCGAAAAAAATCTCTTTATGGTATCCAACGCGATTTGATGTTCGTTTGACCACCGAATCACGTTAGCTGCACCTTTCCTAAGTAATGAAGAGAAAGGAGCAGTAATGGACGAAAGATGTGGTATGAATTTCCCATAATATTGTATTAGACCTAACAGAGATCGCACTTGTTTCTTTGTTTTAGGTGTAGAGATATTAAGGATTTTGGAGACATTACTGTCCTCTGTATATATCATACCGCGACCAATACGGTGCCCCAAAAAAGAAATATCGTGGAAACCCACAAATGCCTTTGATGGCTTAGCAGTTAAGTTATGATATTGTAACGTGGACAGTAATGAGTTTAATCCTTCTATATGTTCTTCCCAAGAGTCACTGAAAAGACAAATGTCATCTATGTACGCAATGACGTTGGGATGATGAGATAGAATTCGACACATCATGCGTACGAACGTGGCAGGAGCGTTAACTAACCCAAATGGCATAAAATTCCATTGGAATAGTTCATGAGAACTAGAAAAAGAACAAGTGACTATTACAAGAAAGAAATGATGACTGCATAGGCTGAGTCATCAAAGAATGTGAAATCAAAATCAAATATCCGTAGGTTACTATCTGCGTGACGCAGAATCGGGAACCAATTGTAATCGGAGAGAATGGTGGTGGAAATACACACCATTGTCCCGCTCGATAGCCATGCAAGCATCTCTATTGGTCCTAAAGGTAACCACGGCGTCACCATACCTGTTATTGGTATGAGGTAACAGACGCACGAACCTAACGTCTGCCGTGTAATTAAAGAAATTACCGAGTGCCTGCCATGTAGTTCGTTGTGGCAGATTTTGCACAAGGATGGTGCGAGAAGATGCACCTCTACCAATATAAGTGGTACCGTAGTCACAAGAATGTGAACAAGGTTGATGGGTAACATTAGTCCTCTTAGGTATATTATAATATTTATTATTTATACCTGTAGAATTATTCTTAAATGTACCATACTTTTGTACTTGATTATTATTACTTACGCCAGACAAAGGTGTAGGTGTACGGCATGTCGTAGACACCTGCTTGCTGGGCAAAGTTAAAACCTTACTGACAACCTTATTGGTATTAATTTTCCCCTCTAAGTTACAACTCTTATTTTTATTAGGAACATCCTTTCCCTTTTTCTCAAACGTAACTTTTTTTTAACGATCAGTTGCCTGCTGATCAAGTCGAGGGAAGGTATATGTCCCCCGGAATGACTTACTAGTCTTCACAGGTTGCGTTGAAACCTTAATGTCCTTCTTAAGAATGGATGCATGTCGTAAAGGTTGTAACGAATTAGCCACAGTGGCGTAATGAACAGTGGAATCATTTTCAATGCTAGATTCCAAGACTTTATCATTACATAACAGTTTAGCAATATGTGCATGTGAAACAAATCTAGGAATAGTAGTAAATGCATAGGCATCCTGTATATTCTGCTTTCCCCATTCAGCAATTTGCTGAGGGGTACACTCTTTTATACCGTGTATTCGACCCAATATGACATCACTAATTGGATTCGGAAGAAGACAGGCGTGGATTTTTCCTGAAAAGAAAGGTGTTTTTAAAACAATAATGGCTGTGGGGAATGTTTCCACTGTCCCACTAAAAGTAACACATTGGATGGTCTCTCCAGTTGCACAGGCGGGGTCGACCAAAGAGTTCCGCACTCCGACGGTACTGCAGCCTGAATCAAACAAAATAGAGCAAGGAATCGAGTTAACGTATCCTCTGTTAAATCTTAAACAACCCTTTCCGTGGTGAATAGATGCAGAAGTAGCTGTACAAACTGCTGGTAGACTTGGTAGAATGTGTCCGCATCGCAGCGTCGTGATCGCCTTGGGCTGGAATAGCGTTGAGCATTTTTGACATGTCTTTACCTGCTCTAGATCGATACAAGACATAGCGTTCTGTTGATTAACATTATTGTCTTTATCTTTGTTAGTTTGTGCTTCAATTAAAGCAACATTGGAATGTTGTCGTGGCCTGCTCGACGATCTTTCTCTTCGTCGCGATCGATTTTGACTATTGTCATTAAAATTGCTATAATTACTATTTCTGCTATCATTAAAATTTGGATGAGTCCGCCAATGAAAGTTATCACTGTTGTGATGTTGGCTAAATGATTTATTCATAAATCTATGTCTATTTTCAGGATGATGTGATTGAGATCTCCAATGTTTTTTATTATTATTACCTTGATTATATTTAGGATTGTTGTTAATAAAATCTCCAGATCTGTGAGATTGGCCCCATGATACATTAAATGGAGCAGACTGTTGGTATTGTTTCCCCTTTTGAAAATGACCAAAGTTGAAATTATTATTACTTCCCCTTTGAAAATTTCTATCGCTACTCATCGAACGATTTCTAGGGAAATTGTTATGTTGCATAGCGAAAGCAATGGGTAAATCGTCCTTAATCTGCGCATTGCTGATATCCATGTTAGAATGAGCGGTGCAGAAATGTTTGCAATGTTCTGACATTTCTTTTATATTACCAGGCTTACGTTCATGTAGAAACGCAAGAAATGCAGGACTTACTGCCGATAAAACTTTATCTCGTAATAATAAGTCGAAAATACCGTCATAAGATTTCTCTACCTTGGACAGTTCGATCCATCTTTCCAAGGTAAGACGTATTTGAGAAAGAAAATCATCAAAATTCTTGCTAGATTGTGGGAGCATAGACTTGAACTTCATTCTGTATTGATCTTCTGTCATTTGAAATTTGTTTAGAAGAGCGGCCCTAAGAGCATCATAATCATTTTTATCTATAGAGCTAGTAGTGTGATAAACAGCCATTGCCTCTCCTGTAAGTAATCTGGATAAGTGGGTGCAATATAATGATTTATCCAAGTTGTACGACCTACATGTAGCCTCAAATCTGTCCAAAAAGAATATCACATCGTCGGACGGTGGAGTAAACTTTGGCAATTTTAGATGAACCTCTCTAAAATTCTCATGTCTAGATGAAGACTGGCCTTCATGAGTCTTTTGCGTATTACATTCACTTGAAAATCTTATTCTATCAAATTCCAATTCGGCAAGTTTCAAATCATGCTGCCGTTTCTTATCATTCTCTTCTGTCTCAAGCTGAAGTCTTTTTGCATTTTGTTCAGCTATTAATCTTCTTTCTTCCATTTCCTTTTGTTTAACTTCCATCTCTTTTTGTTTAACTTCCATTTCAATTTTAAGTAGTCTTTCCTTTTCTGCAACATCAAATCTAAATTTTTCTTCAGCCTCGAATTTTTTCTGTTCGGACTCACTGAAATCGTTTCTCTTCTAATTCAGCGGCTAATCTCATTTTTTTCTCGTTTTCTGCAGCCTCAAATTTCATCTTCTTCTCATTTTCCTCAGCCCGTTTCTCTTCTAATTCAGCGGCCAATCTCATTTTTGCTCATTTTCATAAGCCTCAAATCTCAAATTTTCCAACCTTAATTTCTCAGCTTCTAATCTTTGAGGTTCCAACCTTTGAGACTCTTCGTATTCTGTCATAGCAAATGATCTAATCTCTTCCGGAGGTATATTAAGCGCCTTAGCCTGCTTAATAAAATAGTCTAAGGTAGACATTATTCAAGATTATTCTGAAATACTTCTACATAAAAGTGTTACTACACCAAGTGGTCTTCGTTCCTGTCCTAGAACGGTAAATTAAAGTCATATAATAGGCAGTTATATTAATAATTAATAAAGTAATTTATGCAATGAAATGTTATGAAAGCAACAACGTGATAGACAATAGGCACAATACTGACAAGACACGATAATCAAAGACGAGTGAACACAATCGTAGAAATCAACTAAAATAAAAATGTGGAACTAAAATAGGATGTCGTAAAAAATTACGATGACATCTACGATCAGATAATAAACAAGACAGTTGACAACACAGTGTATAAACATTAATGGTGTAAAAAAACTGAACGAAAGTCAGGTTAGAAGGACGTAGTATACAAAAAAAAATACATCATAAAACTAAAGTACGAGTAAAATAACTACCAAAAACAACAATTAAAACTTGACGCTACAACTAAAACAGTCAGGTGTCACAGACCACCAGACACAGTGGACCTAAAATCCTTCTATGCTCACGCATAGGAACATTCCACTGAGGGAAGTCTGCAAAATAATTCCTATAGAACACTCAAGACGGACCTGTGGTGAAACTGGTATTTTTTCCGTCCTAAGTCGCCATTCCCAACCTCCCACGATAAACATAAAACATAGAACATGAAACATGAATAAGAAAGTAGTGGACATATTACTAGGAGATCAGATGCAGCTAAACGTAAAACGGTGAAATAAACACGACGTTTTTTACTTATCTCAATTGATAACAAAAAGATATCCCTCGCATCCGGGACTGCATGTATGAGACATCTATTTGAAGTAATATAATGCCAGAGTCCAATGTTGAACTTTGAAAGTTAAAGTCCCTGGGTTGTCCTTGACATGGGATGACCGTTAAAGTTGCTGTAAGGTCTAGGATGTTGTCGCCTTGAAAGATAGCTTATTTCTATTCAACCGAGTTTGAATGTAGACTTGAGTTCGATACCGCTACTGAAAACTGGATATTTTCAGAGCACACTGCGCCGCCATTTCTGTTAGGTTGATTTTTTTGAAAAGTGTTTGTTGAAGGTGTAGAGTCTGTTATTGTCGACTATAACGCGAATGGATCCCTTCTTGAAGACTGAAGTCAATTCAATCAAATAACAACTGCCAACAATGGGCACATCAGCAAATGTCAAGGACGGTTTCAATTTTAACCATTTATTGGACGATGCACGATGGACGAGACAAACTGGTCAACAAGGATGACGGATGATTAACTGTCAACATTACGGTATACAGCGTAGATTTCATATTTTTAAAGCACAAAACATATAGTGAGTCCATTTCGTAAGGTAATCTCTTTTGAAATGTCTGACTGGTTATACAGTATTCCTATCAATGGCATCCAAGTAAACAAATAAGGCAGTTATGTGCAACAGGTCATCTATCAAATTATCTGTGACCTTGGCAAATGACGAAGATCCTTATCAGGTCTTCTATATGATAGACACAATGTTCCAATATCTTTCCAACGTACTTTGCTGGTACTGGCCTCTTACTTTAATCAATGTTGAGTTTTAATAATAACAATTCATGCCAACGACCTTCGGGGCATTAGAGCTTCTATCTATATAATCCTTGATTCACCTCTGCTATACGTAGTATGTATTCGTAACGCCGAATACAGATTCACCTCATAAAAATACTAAGTCAATCCTGGATAATTCCCAATGCAGGAATCCGTCGGATTTAAAATTTACATAATAAGTTCACGTAGGACTCCATTTTGAACCAATACGTCATTGGTCCAACTAGACGTCTACATGCGACAGAATTACATTAATATATATATATATATGTATCATACTTGCTTCTCTTCCCGAGAAAAATCACCAGTATAATGTTGACCCAGGTCCTCATCTTCTTCATAGACGGACGGTCACACTAAAGAATAAATATACCCGCAACACGGGTTCGAACGCCACAAATCAATGGACTGATTCTTGGGCACAAACTTCTCAACCCCAGCTATGACGTAGACTGGTCTTTGGCAACACGTGCGGGCGGGGTAACCCAATACTCGCATTAGTGCACAATCGTGCGCTACGAAAAATCAAACTCACCAAGAATACTTACTATCATGTAAGTCGGTGCGTAAAGTTTATTACAGAGGTAGGACCACATATTAATAAATATGAGACTACCCTCATCTGTAAACGACTGTAAAGACCTACGAAAAGGGCTCTACAATTAGTATTTGTCCATTTAATTTTTTCTTTTGTATTGTTTCTTGATAACTATTGTCCTTTACACTTGGTTTTACTTTGTATTAGTATTTGTTCTTTTTGTGTTGTTGTTTTTTTATTTTATTTATTTAATACCTTGTTGTCTTTCCTTGTCCAATGGAGTAGCTAGTAAGTTTTTTTTTTAATTTTGTGTTTTTTTTTTGTTTTGTTACTAACCTTATATGTTTTCCTTTGTTTTATGTATATATCTTTTAAGTATTGATTGGGCATCTCTTGGGGCATCTATACTTAAAACCTTATCACCTGTCAAGTCTATATTGTGATTTCTATAGTAAGTTTTTAATTCACGCCTTTGTTGTTCATACTTTTTACAGCGGATCAGGTAGTGGTCTAAGTCATTCTCTTCCTGACATTCTTGGCAGTGTGGTTCTTCTATCATAAAGTATGCTGCACCGAGACATAGATGCCACACTTTTTTTGTTTGACCTGCGGACCTATATATCAGCGAGAAGTTAAATGAAGGAATCGTATCCTCATGCGACCAGAAGAAAGTAAGCAAAACTAGTGAGTGTGTGTGTATGTGTGTGTGTGTGTATGTGTGTGTGGAGACTAAAGAGTAGCAACTTTTGGAGCGCGGCATTCTCTTTTTAACTGACAAAGAAAGCACCGCCGGATGACTATTGACCCCCAAATAGAGATGTCTTTCTATAATCACCATTGAGTTGTTGAGTGAGTAAGTAGATCTAATAGATATCCTTCTAAATGGATTTTCATTTCAGTGACATAATTGTAATTTGAAAATATATATGCTACTCAGTTATTTCTAATGTATGAGTTCACTGACAGTCATAACCAATCACTGGTGAAGACCTCATGGCAGAAATAAGACAGGATTAAATATACTGTTCAAAAAAAAAAAAAAAAAGAAACGCATAGCTATCCGAGGGCGCGTTTTTATGAGTTTGTAAGTAAAAGCTGGTGCTAGGGTATATAAAAACCAGCCTCAAATGTTCTTTACAGTGTCAAATGCACGTGTTGACCTGAATTGCGTTCGTTTTTGTAATCGTTACAACGCAGTGGTCAATAGTGTTTATGACGCAATTTTTGACCACAGCTCATGATGCGCGCACGTGAAAGCAACAAAATTTAGGGTGAACACTATTCACTGACAACGCAACTGAAACCCTATAAAAGGATAACGCTACACAAAAAAAAAAAAAAAATTCATCGACCACAGCTTTTTCGGACATCTTCGACACCAACGTCCTTCTCAGGACGCCACTACTCGAGAAAAGATCGCGTTATCGTCAAAATGACCAGACATAAACCACACGCTAAAAAGAGGAAGGTCTACACCAGCCCACCAGCGCAGAACAGCCAGGGTAATCACAATACCACAACCAACAATGACAGACAGCCAGAGAGCAAGACTGCCCCAAGTACTCGTGCTGAGACCGGTCCTCCTCCAACTCTAGACACGACGACGGAGTTAGCTGCGACGTGTGTCGACACCACTGAGAGGCTGAGGGGCCTGCCTCCTTGCGAGACAGAGGAGAGGGCAGATGCAGGCGTCCCTGGCCTAGATGATGAAGATCCAGAGGATGAGGAAACGATGAGATTGCTACACCAGATGGAGAAGATGAGGGGATGGTTGGAAAGAAGAGAGAAAAGGGCAGCTGCAAACGTCCACGGCCTAGACCCTGAGCGTGAGAGGGTGAAGAGACTGATACAGGGGATAGAACAGACGCTGGAAAAGAAAGAGAAAAGAAAACAGGAGCCTAAAGCCGAGGGACCACCACCACACGAACCAAGTTCGTCAGCAGAAACCCTGTCTACCACAGAGAAGCTACGACAAACACCGAAGACACCACCACACGATGCCGGCGACACAGATGCGATAGAGGTGCGTTAAGATCACGCAGATGTCGGGAGGTGAGGCTTCACTCAGGGCCCTACCAGATGACAAAGTGATATGCATCCTCGAGTCAATAACTGACAGGAGAGGCGAATCTAAAGTACGGAGGCACGAAAAGGGAGTCGTGCTTTCGCTCAACAGCAATACAACAACCACTTCACTGATGACCGAACTGGAATCTAGCCCAAAAGAAGTCCAGTTGCCCCACCAAATAAAAGTGGTGGTGGAAATGTACAAAACAACAAAGAAGTTGGTCATCAGAGGGGTGGATACCAGATGTTCCGAAGCCGAGGTCCACAGACACCTTCAGGCTGAAAACGCAAATCTAAAAATCACACAGGTCGAAAGGCTAAAAACCTGGGCAAAGAAAGATACCAATCTGATGATAGTTACGGTAGAAGGATCAACAAGACCTGAGAGACTGACGCTCCAAGCAACAACAAAAAAGACAGAAGCCTATATCCCTCCGGTGATGCAGTGCTCTAACTGCCAGCAGTTTTCACACACCAAGAAAACATGCAGGAGGGACGCAGTCTGCCGATATTGTGCGGGTGGCCACCTATATCGCGACTGCCCAAAGGCGAAGGAAGACCCCAACTACAAAGCAATAAACTCAAACCGCACCTGTGCAAACTGCCTCGGAAACCACGGGGCTAGATACCGAGGCTGCCCGATGTTCCAGGAAACAAAG
The DNA here is from genome assembly GCA_024509875.1 of Oreohelix idahoensis. Lineage (NCBI taxonomy): Eukaryota > Metazoa > Mollusca > Gastropoda > Stylommatophora > Oreohelicidae > Oreohelix > Oreohelix idahoensis. Next base: position 13,027 of record JAMPIV010012403.1, read on the forward strand.
AGCATCCTGAAGGAAGCGGTCTCCAAAAACATCCCCTTCAAGGAGGCAAAACACAGAGTGGCTGCGGATGTTGCAGAAAAACAACGCACGATTGACAGACGACAGGTACACCAGCTGACCGCTGAAGTCAAACAATTGAAAAATAAACTCCAGGTCGAAAACAGAAGCAAGCAGGCTCCCGAAGACGAAAAGGACAGCGGTGAAGACGTAATAGAAATACAAAACATCAGAGAAATGATGAAAGACATGAAAAGCATTAAGCAGCAAATAGAAGCAGATGTAAAGAGGCTGACAGAACTGACGGAAGAAAACTCAAAAATCCTCAAGAGAATCGAAACAGAGCGAAGAGCCATTGAGGAAATGACATCAAACACAAGAGCGACCAAAACAAACGATCAATCAGACGAAGAAGTCATCGAAGAAACACTTGAAAAACTTCTACCAGCAATAATAGAAAAAGCACTACTACAGATACAGGAAAGCAGGAAGACAAGAGAAACAGAAACTAGGAAAGCAAAAACTAACAAAACGACACAAGACAGATAGGAAGGCAGGAAATGAACACCATGAACACGCCACGACAGACAAGCAACGAAGAGATAACCAGACAGCCAGCTAGCGGTCCTTTTTAGGAACAGTCCTTTTCAGGACTAGGAAAGTGATACCAGCGAAGATACCAACACACTATATACCCCAATATAACCGTTTGTAACCCTTCAATGGGTTTTGGTTGAATATTACAGCAATCTAGTAGACGAAAACAACAACAACAACAAAAAAATTCAGTTCATTTTCAAGCAGACATTTATGGCGTCTCTATCGATAAATTTAGGAGCCGCGGTAGCATAGTGGTTAGTGCACTGGCTTCCTAGCGCAGTGGTCTATGGTTCGATCCCCAGATGAGGTGGGATTTTTTAGGCCACAAACGGCTCCTGGGTCGACCCAGCCCCTATTGGGTACCAGAGCAACTCTGGGAAGGTTAAGGCGGCCGGCGTGATGCCGACCACATCACTCCTAGTGTGCCGACGGTCAAGATAATATGGGCCTAACACCATATTCCCAATATGCCTGTTGCGTGCATATTTTGACGCACATATTACAAAAATACGATATGGCTATTTAATATGGAAAATATATATTTGCATTCATTTGTGTATGAAAATGCTTCCTCTAGTAAAGCTAGATAATTCATGATTGATTTACACTTTTGATTATATGAGTGATCTTTCTTGATATTGACTCGGCGCATGGATATTGTATTCATGTCCGTTCTTATTTGTTCGGGCCAGAAAATAGATTAATTTTGCTTGTTATGTTTATGGCCTGAATTCATGTGTACCACTTGTCTTGTGAAAGAAGATTCAGTCGTATATTGTATACCTTTGTATGTTCAGGTCGGACTATATTCTTTCTGCCGGAATCTAGCGCAGGTTTTCGTAGTCCTACTGGGTTGTGAAGAGTTCCGATAATGTCGCCAAGATGGCTGAGTGCTTTTTCCAGGGCTGGCACTGTTTAAGGTTTAACAGTGATTCATAGATGTTTTTCTAGGAGAAGTTTATGTCTCTGCAAGAGTCTATTTGTCAGAGATCCTCCTCATGTGTGTGATTCGGACTCCAGGTATGCCAGACCCTATTTTTGATGATCTCGAGTCGATTAGACCTAGATGGAACATTGTGCTTCGTATCGCTAGGGTCGTGTTTTGTATCGACGAAGATGACAGGCTTTCCTACAGCAGTTATGTCTACATGAAGTAACTGGATTACTGTAGAGCTGTATGGAAAACTTTATGAAATTATTTATATGCACATTCTAAATTAACTTTGGCTTATATCTACCTTCCTACGAGTGAGTGAGCGACAACTCAGGAAGGCGGCCATGTTATATTTCTGTCATCATATTTTTGATCACTGTCAAGAGAACAGATTATGTATCCTACTATCGGGCAGTGGTATCGAGATCTTGTTAGGAGGTGAAAACCCACTACCGTGGTTTATGATTATTATACAAACATTGGACATATTTCAGCTTAAGAACTTAGCCATGAAATGAAGGTTCGGCCAATGACTTTTGTATGTTTACCGATCCTCATTGACGCGTTCAGTCAGTAGAGGATACGGCGATTAGGTACCAGAACAGTGAATGCTACCTTAGGTTGAATGTTATTTCACTACTACATGAATGTATCATCCACGATTCAAATGTTCCCATGATGTATCCGTGCTGTCCAGTTTGCGTGCCTTCATTAAACTATTGAAATGTCAGCGGCAGTTCAAGTCGTCATTGCATTACATGAGAGTGTGTGAGAGATATTATCAAGTGGTCTGTTACACCGAACTACTACACCATTCGCGTTACTTGACACTCCCACTCAATGTCAATATGACAGGTTCATTCGATGATGCAGAGGTAACTGAAGAAGACTTTCTTCAGTGATGATCAGTGCATGACTCTAACATAACACCCGCATCCAGACATTCTACAGTGGTGGCGAATACACAACAACACGTTTACTCTACAATGCCTCAATGTGCGTGTAACGGATTCCCTATCAATAAATTTAAGGAACATTGCTATTGGCCGACTGCATGCAGGCGAAAGTCAAAGTCAGGTTACCAGGCATCTAAACGTGCATCAGAGTACCATCAGTCTACTTTGGCACCGGTTCCAAGCCACTGGCTCAGTTGAAGACCGGTATCGCAGTGGACGACCCAGAGTGACAACAGCATCGGAGGATCGCTTTATTCGGCTTCGTCACCTCAGAGACAGATTTACAACAGCTTCCTCAACTGCTCAGTCACTGCCTGTATGACGTCATATGTCTGATCAAACTGTCCTAAATAGACTGCATGACGCTGGACTTTGGGCACAACGACCTCACCGAGGACCTGTCCTTACGCGCCGCCATCGCCAAAATCGACTTCTTTGGGCAAACCAGCATCATCCCTGGGCAGCTGAAAATCAATGGAGACGTGTCTGGTTTAGTGACGAATCTTTCTTTTTGTTGCAGCGTCATGATAGACGGCGTAGGGTCTACCGTAGGCGAAATGAACGTTTTGCCCAAAATTGCGTTGATGAAGCTCCGCCGCACGGTGGTGGAGGTGCAATGGTGTGGGGAATGATCAGTTACAACGGAAGGAGTCAATTGGTGCACATTAAAGGAGGCTTGAATGCGCAACGATACGTAAATGAAATACTTCGACCCCATGTCCTTCCACTTTTGGCTGCCCAAAGGTCTGTGTTTCAACAGGACAACGCCAAACCCCATTGTGCACGGTTGACCACGCAGTTCCTGACTGCCAACAACATTCTCACTCTTCCCTGGCCATCCCTGTCTCCAGACATGAGTCCGATTGAGCACCTGTGGGATGAGCTGCATAGACGTGTTTGTCGCCGAGACGTTGCTCCAGCCAATCGTCGTGATCTGTTCCAGGCACTCCAGGGAGAGTGGGCAGCCACCCCAAAGGCCCACATCAGACGTCTGATCGCATCCATGCCCAGGAGATGCCAGTCGCTGATCGATACAAGAGGAGGTCACACACCATACTAACGGGAAAGCTCTACGCCAAAAGACACTCGTGACCCAGATGCAAAACAACTGTCAATTGATTGGTTGAACCCGAAGGTATTCTTGTGTGCAATTTGAACAATTAACTCATTAAATTAAAAAAGTTATTAAATGTCAAAATTATGGCTAAGTGTGTGCCTTCAGTAGCTATGCGTTTCTTTTTTTGAACAGTATAGTATGAGGTACTAAAGTAGTCGTTTTTGAAGTAGTGATGGTGTATTGATGTTGATGACTACTGGTGCTTATAACGCGAATGTTAATTTTGAATATGTGGCGATCAATCAACAGGAATCTCAACAGGGGCACGTCAACAAATGCCCGTGCCCAAATGAAACACACTGGAATTCTTGAATGAATTTTAGACACAGTTTATTGGACAATTACGTTTGACGAACGATCATACGGTCAGAGTGTACATCCTCTGATATGGACGATTTGCATAATAATATACATGGCGAAAATGATATTATATTACCAATGTTCAGATTGGACAGTCTCATCACATTCATATTAAAGAACAGACGACAGGACATCGTAAGTAAAGCCTCAATGTTCATGTAAGATCAAGCATTTAGATCATAAATTTGATTGGCATCTCTTATTATAACGGTCGACCTTTCAAGGGCAGACATACCCATTTATTACCAAGGGTAAATGATACATCCAAGAATGTCCCAATCTTTAAACGGCCTCGTAAGCAATATATTTGGCATATCCGAATATCCTATCTGAGGCATCAAAGTAAACAATATAATATTTATAATCCTAAGTCCTGAACTTGATTGACCTCTCAATGATCTGCCGTAATCCACAGGACGGCTCAAAAATATACTTTATACGTTTGTGATATACTTCTTCCCAACAATACGTGCTTGCAAATTAATCGGCTGGATCCACAAACTTTACTTCAACTTTGATCCATTTCGGTACACCCTAATGAAGGGTTAAGAATTCCCCCATAGAATGTGCTGACTAGATTCATCTTTGCGAAACCGCAATATAAATTTTCAAATTTTTTATAAGCTCCAATGAACAAAACTTACTGTGAAATTCCCACGGCGATAGCTTCCATCTGGAAGGCCGTATATCATAGAAATAAACAGTAAGTTATCCCAATCTGGGATTTGAACGAACAGACCCATGTCTGACTTCCATTCCAGCCTTCTCTCTCTCTCGAGGTCACCACGTCATCTAGTGTTTAGCAACAAAACGCCAAAATACTTACGCACAAATATGTGCGCTCCCGTACGCGATGAATTTAATTTACAAATATATTCTTACCACATTAGTTGATGCGTACCCTCTTACCAGAAGTCAGACTCATGTCTACTTTACTACTGTTAAGGACCTAAAAAGGACGCAACAGTTTACCTTATACCCCGCGAAAAAAATTAATTTATTAATTTTTTTTTACTTAAATAACCGCGGAGAGGTAAATCAAATTATCATCTACATTTAACATCAATCTAAATATCCTAAACAAAATATTATTAGTTGCAGAATAAATATGAACGTTATAAATATGAGAGTGAACTCAACTCAAATCAACAAAATACAAAGTAAGTCAATGTACCATCAATATAAACCAACATGAGGCCAATGTGGCAACACTAGATAATATAAAGTAATAATGACGATGAAACACAAATAAAATGTTAACAGAAAGAAAAAATGTCAATAAATGAATTCAAATAAATGGAATATGAAAGCATCAAAGCGATGAGTTATAAATGAAAGAGAATGCAAATGAACTACGCGAAGTGAGCAACACTCCTAAAAGTGCCTATAAATAATTAGTGGTACTAATTAAATACGAGTGCTAAAACACTACACATCATGAGCGACAATTACTAGCTCTATGAACTCGCATTAAAACCATTATAGTTAAATATATTAAATATTAAAACAATTAAGTAAGTTTAATTGTTAATAGGTAATGAATAGCGTTCATGTTTGTAAAATGTTATTAATTCCACCCGAGTTTCCTATTAAATAAAGTCACGAAATTGCACTGTTATATTAGAAAATAGTCAATTCTTCACAAAGATCCTTGACTTACAATGTTATCACTCTGAAATTCCAAATTCACGCAATAGTTAGTTATTTAGCAATTAAAGTAATTTCACTGGCAAACTGTATATGTCACATTACTGAAATGTTAATGCAAACGCAAGACTAGCGTACAAGTCAATAATAATAAAAATATCGCTGAACGAATTCAGGTTATTTGAGTATAAAGTCACAATGAAGGAACTGATTGTGCAGAGGCGTCACTCTTCATAGGGGTTAGAATCTCGCTTGACTCATAAGGACACCGCGAAATTATGTCTGCTAGAACATTTTGAGATCCCGGTATCGCTCGAATTGTAAAACTGTATGGTTGCAGAGTGATTGCGTATCTGGTTGATCTCGATGATTTGATGTCTCTGTTGTTAAGAGCAGTAAGAGCCCGCTGGTCTGTCTCTACAAAAAAGTGTGCTTTCAGTAAAAAGCGCTGAAGCTTGGTTATAGCCCAGACTAGAGCCAACAACTCTTTATCCAAGACAGAATAGTGTCTTTCAGTATTCGTCAGTTTTTTGGAGACGTACATAACAGGACGCAATGTTCCAGAATATTCTTGAAGTGATGCGCCTCCTATGCCAAAATTGGACGCATCGCTGCGGAGAATGAAAGGTAGGTCTGCATTAGGTAACCGTAAAACAGGTGCATTAGAAAAGTATGATTTAATGATATCTAACGCCACTTGATGTTCTTGCGACCACCGAACCACGTTAGCTGCGCCCTTCTTTAACAAAGTAGAGAAAAGTGCAGTGATGGTAGATAAATGAGGAATGAATCTCCCATAGAATTGAATTAGACCTAACAGACTCCTTACTTGTTTCTTAGTCTTAGGTATTGTTATATTTAGGATTTTTGAAACATTACTGTCCTCAGTATGTAAAAGACCGTGACCAACACGGTGACCTAAAAATGATATGTCATGAAAACCAACATAAGCTTTAGATGGTTTTGCCGTTAGGTTATACGAACGCAAAGTGGACAATAATGTGTTCAATCCACGAAAATGTTCATCTCATGAGTCACTAAAAAGGCAAATGTCAACGATATAGGCAATGACATCGGAACGATGTGATAACATACGACGCATCATGCGCACAAAGGTGGCAGGAGCGTTCACTAGTCCAAATGGCATAAAATTCCATTGGGAAAGACCACGAGGAGTAGAAAAAGCAGTGAATGGCTTTGCCCGATCTGTCAATGGGACTTGCCAATAGCCCTTTGACAAATCTAGCTTAGTAAAGAAAATAGATTTAGAAAGTTTAACCAGTAAATCTTCTAAAAGGGGTAATGGTTCCGCATCAAATTGTGTAACTTGATTTAACTTACGATAGTCAACACACAGACGGATGTTATTATCCTTCTTACGAATAATAACCATCGAAGAAGAATATGGTGAAGTGGATGGTTATATTATTTTTAATTGAAGCATCTCATTCAATTCCTTATCAACCTGAGATCGAAAGTGTAGAGGAATGGGAAATGAATGAACCCGAATAGGTGTGTCGTCGGTCAGTACAATGTCATGTTGAATGAGAACATCCTGATAGGATTGAAGAAGACACAATACTTGCTGACGCTGATCAGCAGAAAGGTCAGGAGAAATTGACACATCATTCCAATTTTCTGTTGAATAAAGTGGTACTACCGTTTTAGGTAAAGATACATCCTGAAAAGAAGACGCTTCTTCCTGAATTACCGATAAAGCGGTATAATGATGAAGACAAGGTGTAGGATCGTCATGTAGCGAAAGGTTTTCCTAGTATGATAATAGTGGTAGAGTAGAATCTCTCTCCAGAAAGTATGAAGTTCCAGTGCCCGAGAAGTACACTGGTATCACAAGTGAGTTACAGCTGTGAATACTCTGAGCTGGACAACAGATTTAGGCTTCAGAAGTATAAGTTGCTACTTTCGCTATAGTAACCCTATGTGATAATATAATTAAATTTGAAAAGGTAACTCACAATTTAACAGTTAAAAATTTAACAAGTCAAATGAGTACAATTTCATAATTTATTATGTACATCTATATATTCTTGTAATGAGAAATGGGTGTTGTAAGATGGTAAAATGTATGATAATTTACAGTTACAAATCAAATAAACAAGCTAAAAAGTCTTGGATTTATCTTCCACTGAACTTATAAAACAAGTTTGTCACATTATCTATTGCCATCTAGTTGTCATCATTAAACAGTCGTTTTAGAAACTGCTCACAGGATTTGTTGGATGGATACACGTAAAACTCATCTTATGTTAGTTCGAGGTTCCTGAGACACACTTGAATCCGGAAGACTTTCCTTCAGTCCGCCCTATAACTACGGGGGACTAAGGTGTTGAAGATTGGTTGACCTCTAGGCTTCAGTGAGCTGGATCAACGGTCTTCAAGTCTTTTGGGTAAATTCGGTCAGGAATGATCATAATCTTGATCAGCAATGATCATAAAACTTGATCATAAAACCTGGAACAAGAAGTAATAGGTGGCCATGGTGTTTCAACAATCTCAACACCCACTGCTGTTCATGATGCGACCATGTCTTCAGTGTTTGTATATAAATGAATGAATCATGGTAGTATGTTACAGAGATAGCATGATAAGATAATGTATACTGTGCAGAATTAACAAAATACATGAATAAATCACATGTTATGATACATGGGTACGATATAACCTTTGCCTTCCACTTATGGATGTCAAGTCACTTATGTACTTGCTGGTATGTCGTAAGCTTCCAGGCAAGAACTAGCCATGATATCTTTGGCTAACCAATTAATGGTTTTGCTTCCTGACAATGCCGGTGAAGGTTATCTCTGGTTAGCGTCATTCCCTTGTTTATTATATCTGATACAATCAATCGGAAATAAAATCTGAAATAAAATGATATTAATAATACATATATCTTTAATAAACTTACATACCCTCTTAGGATTTATAAGCTCACGGCGAGACTATATTGGTTGAAGTTAATCTGCCCTGCATGCAGCGTGAAAAAATAACTTTTCTTGCAGATACTGTCTTCCAGTTTCTCACTTTGGCTTCTGGATTTGGTTTGTGTGATTTACAATGCGCCGCTCTGTCCTTATATTTCAGTCTCTCGCCCGTCTGAGAAAGCACCTCTAAAAGTTCCAAAAGATTTTCGTTTCATCTCCTGGTTTGAGGCGATTTGAAGAAATCTGTGCTTTTCCTGTACTTGTTTTCTCTTCTGTTCACTTACACACTTATATCCATCCTTCCTTCCTATGTATCATTACCTTTTCCCCATATGAGGCTTTCATTCTATATAAGTTTTATTTAAATGCCTTTAGGCATGTAGCTATAATAAATTTTTAAAGATTATTAGCTAACTTTTAGCAGATGTGATGAAGGTGAAAAATATTAATTATCTTTAAAACTATTTATATTGGAATAATATCCTTTTGGATATAATTCATAGTCCATCTCCTTTAGTGAACTATTATTATTTAATTGTATTCCAACCAGGCGTTCTCTTGTAGTTAATAATTTAATGTCCAGTAAATGCAAACTTTGAAAGTCCGCCATACATTCCTATTAGCTATTTCCTCATTCTTGCAATACCGTTCCAGCTAAACGTAATTCACATTTCCGCTGTCTTCAAACTTCAAAGCAAGCTCCGCCGAATGTTATTACTGCGCTGTGTGTGTGTGTGCGTCGCGTTACACACATTTTTTCCACAACAAAGCAAGAGTTGCCTAATCTCGCCACACGTCAATTGCTTGAAACACTGACTGAAGATAGTCAGGACGAGAGTGAAATTCTTTTAACATATTTATATGAAAGGTTTTATGTTTGCTCATGATATCGACAACGTAGTCGAAATCAGAAATTCTGGAAATTATTTTGAAAGGGCCTTTCCAGGCAATGAGTAAACGATTGTCTTTACGAGGGAGTAATACATAGGCCTCATCACCAGGAAAAAGCTGGCGAAGACTTCGATATCTATTGACAGATAATCGAGCTTTTTCTTTTGCTGATTCAGATGATGTGGTAGCCAACCTACATGCATCTATAATTTTCTTCCTCAAAGAAATGACATACTCATAAGAGGATTGAGTGTCATTTGAAATATCCTCCTCCGTAAGTAGGTCGTGAAGTAACGACATAGGACAGCGAGGTTGAACACCGAAGACGAGTTGAAACGGTGAAAAACCAGTAGCTTCATTTTTCACCTCTCGATAAGCAAAGAGAGCAGCGGGTAGAACTCTGTCCCAATCTTGAGGATGATCCTCAGTAATTTTACCCAATAACTGTTTGAGAGTCCTATTTTGACGCTCAGTTAAACCGTTCGACTTTGCGCAATAGATAGAACTAAGAGATCTATCAATGTGTAGCATAGTCATGACTTGAGACATAGCTTCAGAAACGAATTGTACACCATGGTCTGATAATATTTTACGTGGAAAACCCAAACGCGAAAAAATTAACCATAGGGCATCTGCGACACTGGCAGATGAAGTATTCTTTAGAGGTATAGCCTCAGGCCAACAAGTACACATATCAATACAAGTGAGAATATGTGTATGTCCTCTAGCAGAAGGTTAGATAGGACCAATAATGTCAATTGCCATTTTCTCAAATGGTCGAATTGGAATGTCAGCAGCTTGAATAGGAGCTGCATGGTATGGAACACGAACCTTAACCTCTTGACATGTAACGCAGGAACGACAGTAAATATTAACATCTCTATTGACGCCTGGCCAATGGAATGCGGATAGCACTCTGGGTTTGGTGCGTGAAAAACCCATGTGTCCTGCACATTGAGAGTCGTGAGCATGACGCAATATACGAGCTCTCATTGTAAAAGGTACTAAAATTTGAAAACGTACGGATGACGTCGTATCATGTACCAATCTCACTAACCCACCATTCTTCAGTACAAAACTATGTCTAGAGTTTGTATCTGTGTGTAGTATTCTTAGCTAATTGAAAAAAATTATTTAATGAAGCATCATTTTGCTGCAATGCTATAAAAGACTCACGTGATATAGGAGAGTCAACATCATCATTATTATTAACAGGAGGTATAGCTGGTGCACTTTGCACCATATCATTAGCTTGCGCTCTAGTGACAACTGCATTTGCAGAATGCATATGTTGCTTTCCCAGGCATCAATTTGTTGTGGTGTACACTCTTTAAACCCATGTACGCGACCAATTATCAAGTCACTAATTGGTGCTGGAAGAAGACAGGCATGTATTTTCCCTGTACAAAATGGTGTATTAATATCAATGATTGCTGTTGGAAATGTCTCAACTGTGCCTCCGAAAGTGATGCACTTCACAGTTCTCCCTGTTGCACATGACGGGTCGATCAACGACTGTCTGACTCAGAAGGTGCTACAACCTGTATCAAAAAGAATGGAGACAGGAATTCCGTTAACAAATCCATTATGTAACTTAAGAGATCCCGTTCCATCTTGTGTCGCAGCCGACATGGCCGTAGACATCGCATGAAGGCTTGGTAACACATGTCCGCAACTCAGTGTGGTGATCGCCTTGGTCTGGAATAAAGTTGTGCACTCATGGCAATATTTAGCCTGCTCAAAATCAAGAAAACAAGATGATGCATTATGAGGATTAACACTTGTATCCTGTTCTAAATTAACCTGAGTATCATGCAAAGCAGAATTTGTCTGATGATGCGATCTATCGCTGGAAGATCAATCTCTACCACGAAATCGATTTTGACTATTGTTTCTAAAACTGCTATAATTATTATTTGTATTGGGATTACCATGTTGGTTAGCTCGCCAATTATTGTTATGACTATTGTCCCTCTGAACATATTGTTTGTTTGGCGAAAAATGTCAGTTGTTAGCAAAATTCGATCTGGATTACCAGTTATGGTTATAATTATTACCTTGATAATTTCCAGTATCATTTCTATTAAAATCCCGTGATCTGTGAGATTGACCCCAATTTTGGTTATATGGAGATGCATGTCGAAATGATTTCCCTTTAAAAGAATTGTAATTCTTGTTGTCTCCCTTTTTAAAGTTCCTATCATTGCTAAGAGAGCGATGACGGAAATGATTTCTGTGTTGCACGGCAAATGCAACAGGCAATTTTTCTTTGACAAGAGAATTGCTAATTCCCATGTTTGGGTGTGCAGTACAATAATTTCTACAGTTTTGCTCCATTTCATTCATATTTGTTGGTTTACGTTCATTTAAGAATTAAAGAAATAACGGGTTAACCGAAGATAAGACCTTATCACGCAGTAATAAGTCTACAATAGCCTCATAAGAACGTTCTATTTTGGATAGCTCAACCCATCGGTCGAATGTTAGACGTATGAGTGAGATAAAGTCACCAAAATCCTTTCCACTTTCAGGTTTTAGCGATTTAAATTTTAATCTATAACCATCTTCATCAAGTTGAAATTTCTTAAGCAAAGCAGTTCTGACAATATTGTAATCAATTTTGTCAGTGTCTTTTAACAGATTAAATACTGTTAATGCTTCACCTGTAAGTAATGGCAACAAATGTGCGCAATACTGTGATTTATCAATCTTATGGGCTTCGCATATTGTTTGAGATCTATCCAGGTAAAATAGTATGTCATCTGAATGCTGTTTTAATACTGGCAATTTTAAGTTTACATGCTTAATATTGTCTTTATTAGAAGAGGTGTGAACATACTGAGCGTTTTGAGCATTACCTTCATTTGTTAATCTAATTTTTTCAAGTTCCAGTGCCATCAATTTTTGTTCATGTTGTCTTCAATTTTCATTTTCAGCGGCCTCAAGCTAAAATCTTCTTTCATTTTCAGCAGCCTCAAGCTGAAATCTTTTTTCATTTTCTGCAGCCTCAAGCTGAAATCTTTTTTCATTTTCTGCCGCGGCTAATTTCCAATTTTTAATTTCTAATTGAAGTTTTCTTTCATTTTCAGCAGCCTCAAATTTTCTATTTTCCAGTTCCATCTGAAGTTTTCTTTCATTCTCTTCAGCGGCTAATTTTCTATTTTCCATTTCCAATTGAAGTGTTCTTTCATTTTCTTGAGCGGCTAATTTCTTACTCTCAAGTTCCATTTCTAATTTTTTTTCTTCCAACTTCTGAGCTTTGTCATATTCGACAAGTGCAAATTGTTTGACTTCCTCAGGAGGCATACCAAGAGCTTTAGCTTGCTTAATAAAATAATCTAAAGTAGCCATTATGACAAATGTATATTTGTAATCTTACTTACTTAGAAAGATTTTATCAAATGATTTAAAATTTATTACTTCCTTATAAGTGCAATAAGTTCCTGTCCATAGAACTGCACCAAATACTTGCTAATTATCAATAATAGTGTTATTAATCAAAGAATCAAATTATGCATTAAAATATTATCAGAGTACAACATAAATAGACAATGTAACAATAGCGACCAAGACAAGATAAAAAGGACAAATGAAAACGTTCGCAGAAATCAAACGAACCACAAAGTAGAACTAAAAAGAGAACTTTGCAAAGAATGCAATGACAACTGCGAAGAAAAAATTACAAGACACGTAACAACACAAGGTATAAACACAAATGGTGTATAGAAATAAACGATAGCGAGATAGAGACGGACGTTTACACACAAAATACATCATGCAAATAAGGCACATATAAAGAGTTACTACGAAAACAATAAAAAAACTTGACGATACAGCTAAACAGTTGGTTGTCACAGACAACCAAACGCAGTGGACTGAAAAATCCTTCAACATTTATGTGTTGGAACATCCACTTGCGGGAGGTCTGCAAAAAGGTGTCCCTACAGAACACTTCCGAAGGCCCTGGGGTGAATCTGGGATATTTCCTTCGAGAGCTGCCAAACCCAACCGCCCACATTAAACATGGAACATAAAACATAGAATATACAACTGGACATATTTAAAGAATGGGGCTCAGCTAACATGCCACGGTGAATAGAACATAGATCTTTTTTACTTATCTTTATCGATGAAAAAAGTTCTCGATCCTCACAAAGTTCTCGATTTAGGCATACGGGCGTAGCATGAAAGAGCCATCATACAAATGTAGACGTGGAATAGTACTGTGTCCAACGTTGAAGGTAGTAGTTGATGTTCACTTGACCTTGAGTTACCGTTATACTTGATTCCAAGTTCAAGTTGTTGTCGCCTTGAAAGCGCAATACATTTCGAACGATTATTCCCTTGAAACTTGCTACCAGCTGTTGTAGACCTTTTCACAGCACACTGGCCACCAAAACTGTAGTAGTCATTTTTGAAGTAGTGATGGTGTATTGATGTTGATGACTACTGGTGCTTATAACGCGAATGTTAATTTTGAATATGTGGCGATCAATCAACAGGAATCTCAACAGGGGCACGTCAACAAATGCCCGTGCCCAAATGAAGCACACTGGAATTCTTGAATGAATTTTAGACACAGTTTATTGGACAATTACGTTTGACGAACGATCATACGGTCGGAGTGTACATCCTCTGATATGGACGATTTGCATAATAATATACATGGCGAAAATGTTATTATATTATCAATGTTCAGATTGGATAGTCTCATCACATTCATATTAAAGAACAGACGACAGGACATCGTAAGTAAAGCCTCAATGCTCATGTAAGATCAAGCAATTAGATCATAAGTTTGATTGGCATCTCTTATTATAACGGTCGACCTCTCAAGGGCAGACATACCCATTTATTACCAAGGGTAAATGATACATCCAAGAATGTCCCAATCTTTAAACGGCCTCGTAAGCAATATATTTGGCATATCCGAATATCCTATTTGAGGCATCAAAGTAAACAATACAATATTTATAATCTTAAGTCCTGAACTTGATTGACCTCTCAATCATCTGCCGTAATCCACAGGACGGCTCAAAAATATACTTTTTACGTTTGTGATATACTTCTTCCCAACAATACGTGCTTGTAAATTAATCGGCTGGATCCACAAACTTTACTTCAACTTTGATCCATTTCGGTACACCCTAATGGAGGGTTAAGAATTCCCCCATAGAATGTGCTGACTAGATTCATCTTTGCGAAACCGCAATATAAATATTCAAATTTTTTATAAGCTCCAATGAACAAAAGTTACTGTGAAATTCCCACGGCGATAGCTTCCATCTGGAAGGCCGTATATCATAGAAATAAACAGTAAGTTATCCCAATCTGGGATCTAAACGAACAGACCCATGTCTGACTTCCATTCCAGCCTTCTCTCTCTCGAGGTCACCACGTCATCTAGTGTTTAGCAACAAAACGCCAAAATACTTACGCACAAATAAGTGCGCTCCCGTGCGCGATGAATGTAATTTACAAATATATTCTTACCACATTAGTTGATGCGTATGCTCTTAACAGAAGTCAGACTCATGTCTACTTTACTACTGTTAAGGACCCAAAAAGGACGCAACAGGTACATGATTATTGTTGCTTAAGAATGATGCTCCGAGCAGAACAGAAAGTGTAATAGTAATCCTTCTGCTATCTATTTCTTATAAAGTTCCTTGCTTCTTTGTCAAGACTTTATAAACGTTATAATTGTGTTCTCAGCCACAGCTCTCATCCCTTTGTCTCATGTATGACACAATGATTTCATCATGGAATGCCCTGTCCTTTACATATAATTAATGCACTTCTGTTCATATACCATGTCTATGGTTGAAGAACTATTTTATTGTCAGTTATATGTATGCGATTTCGTACAGGAACTAAGACTATAAGAATGTTTACAATTATTTAGCCATTTAATGAATTTACCTCGTGACTGACGAAATGTAAACCATTGGTTCTCAAGCTCTTGAGACCATACTATCCTCAAAATGACTTACAACTCAAATAGGTAAAATGTAAATCACTGGTTCTCAAACCTTAGCAGCAACGACACCTAAAAGGTTTTACTGCAGCACGGGAAACTATAACTCAGTAGTTCTCAAACCATTAGTGACAATGACCCCCAAAATGGTTATACTGCTCTATGGGCATATTGTGAACCAATGGTTCTCAAACATTTGATGACCACAGGCACAAACATCACAGTTTGCGAAATCCAGTGCCCACATATGGAAAATCATTGCTGTAAACAAGCTGACAGCTTGATCTAGATTGAGATCTCTAGATACGCTTATAACGTCAGTTAAGACAGAGTATTTCATAGATAATAAATAACACTTTGTTATTGGATATTAGCTCTTGTTTAATCATCCAGTCCCGTCAGGTTACTATACAAGGGTACGATTCCAGTCTATATACTAGGATGTCGTACCAGGTGACTCTAACATGAGTCATAATGAGTAATCAGAAAAGGTATTCAGGAGAGCCGACTTACTCCATTCGTGTTTATAATGTGCACTGGGTCCGGGGAAGCCAACCCTGACCTCCTGAAACCACAGAAGAACTGCAGTACTGGTCCTGAAGTGCTGGGACAGACCGAACCAAAGAGAGTCAGAATAACTCATAACAGAAGCTACACCATCTAATAAGGAAGATGAGTATTTCACCTATTAGGCAGAAAACCACCATAGAAAAACTCATCTGGTTCACATGATGAATATATAGTTCCATTTCCCCCCCCCCCCCCCCCCCCCCCCCCCAAACAGAACCAATGCATTTCTGTTCATTTGTAAAGTAATAGTTGTGAGAATTTATAATCTTATTTTAAATTCAACATAACCGAGTCTGTTCTTATTTTTTTGCTTTTTTTACGGTACCTTTAATTGGGCTGTATTTATATTTTATTTAATGTGGCTGGACACCAAATTTCCGTTCTCAACCTTTTATATACTTTACGTAGACCTTTGTAGGATTTCTGAGAAAGAATTTTTTAGTCCAGAAAATATCATGTTTAGTCACCAGAATTCTCTTTGAATTAAGGATTTCTAGTAGATTATTTTCCGAGGAGAGGCAGTTAATTTTGAAATCGCAGACTATCATATAGATATCAACGTTTTTATTCTTCCATTCATTTCATAAGTCACGCTGCCTCTGAAAACGCTCCGTCACACCATTACAGAAACCAATATCTGTAGGTTATATAGGGCAACAACCGTGTGTTACCAAGGCCTGAAAGGGGATTAAAGAATAGTAACATTGTAACCCATCACACATATCGTAAAAAGCGATTAAATAGGGTTGGGCTTTGGTCCGGTTCCCCCAACCTGTAGAAAATTTAACCCACAACATTTTCAACAGATAACATGGATAAGTCAGCTATTGAAATAGTCAACAATGTGAAACTGATGACAAGAACGAGATAAATGCTAATAGAACGAGAGATGGGAAGAAGACTGCAGATGGACAGGACGCGCTCTGAGGAAACCTGTTGATAGCATTACGAGGCAGTCATTGTTCTGGAATGTTCAGGGTAAGAAATACAGAAGTAAACCGAAAAAACACATAGGGAAGAAAACTGGAGACAGAAATCAAAATAATGAGAAAGACACTGAAAGGCCTTGAACTGATTGCACGCAACAGGGGGAGTTAGTATATGTTTGTTTAATGTCTATGCTCCTTGGACAGCTAAAGTGTAATAATGAAGATAATGGCTAAACAGCCACAAGGCTGCTACCAGATCCTGTATGAACCTGATTTGTTTTATCTAACAGACGTGAAGAATTTACCCCAACTGGACTTTCAGACTTTTTGACATTAAGGTTGGGGGTTGGAGAGGCTAAGAGGTATGACGTCCGCCTCGAATTCTAGAGGTACCGAGTTCGATTCCCAGTTGACGGAATACAATTTATGGAAATTATTTTCAGAACCAGTGGTCCTAATGATGTCATACTCCCCCCTGGTCTCCTGAGTAGTGAGATCGGATACCTAGCCTTCTCGGATAAGGGAGAAAAAATAGGAGGTCCCGTGTGCAAGTTGCGCACATTAAAAATCCCACGGCAGTTGGAAATCGTAAAGAGTAGGCCTATCTTGACTAAAAGAAAGAAGTTGATAATGTTTTACGAAATACAGTTTTAAGTCGTACAAAAATTAATGACCTAATGGTAGTACCAGATATTCTACAGATTCTGAATGTCTTTGCCCCATGTCTCGATTAGTTTTGTGCGTGAAAATGCCAAGTGACAACTGCAGATCTTCTGAATTCAAGATGATAAATTTGAAATACGTGTTTCATATATTTGTATGTGAATATTGCAGGTGACAACTGCATACCTTGTGAGTCAAGATGCTTAATTTAATATGCATGTTTCATATATTTTTGTATATTAGTCTGCAGATTACAACTGCAGACCTAGTGAATCAAAGATAGTGAATTTCATATACATGTTTCATATATTTATGTATATGAGTATTACAGATGACAGCTGCAGATCTTGTGAATCAAAGATGCATTGGTCTAAAGTTGGAACTTCTAGAGCAGCAGAAGGAAAACATACATGCAGTTATTGATGGCTATGTTAATAAAGTATGTTATATATGGATCGTATTTGTCAGTTAGTACCTTTGTTTTACATCCTACATGCATTTTGCATATGATGCCCGTGTATAGCTTGTGGCAGTACTGAATGCGTATAATGAACGTAAAAATGGAATGTATGTAAATGTTTACAAATGAACAATAAAATAGCAACTGAGATTTTGGGAAGCACTTTGCTAGCACAGCAATAAACACGAGACAGAGACTAGTGTCGTAACTGTTAGTGTTATTGTTAATCAGAATCGACCCACTGCACTCCGGGCTAACTCATAGGTGCTCAGTCTCAGCAAATGTCGAAGAGTATGAATGAAAATTGTACCTGTAGCACGCTGGTTGTACATACGACGGATGCATCCTCTCTCAAGTCCATTTCTGCTAGTCCCACGTTTGATGCCAAACTCCAACAGCCTCAGCCTTGTTGATTCATTCATTGCAGTGTCATTATCCAGCAGGCGATCATTAATAGCCCTTAGTATCTCTCCCTTATCCATGTCCAGTATCCCAACTATGGGTGCTCTCGAGGCCAGTCTGTCAGCTCTCTCATTGCCACGTATCGCTACATGACCAGGACAGTATATCTACACCACATCTTGAAGACTTGAGGATTATATTGATGTTTTCCATTCCTGCCGCAGCAACATGTTCTGAACTTTCCGAAGCATGGCTTGAGAGTCTGACAATAAAACTGCCCTGGTTGATGGAGTTTCAGACAGCCACCTCAGTGCTGCAGTAACTGCCTCTACCTCCATTATCGTGCTGGGGGTTGTTGTCATGTACGCTCCACTCTGGTCAGCAACGACCCTGACCTTTATTATCGCAGAGAAGCCCCATCCTGATTTCTCACCACGCACCACAGACCCATCAGTCTACACAATGGCGTTATCATCCGCAGCATGATCACTTATCAGCTGATTAATCTCCAGCTCTGCTTTTCCATTACCTCAAAATCTGCACTCTCTGCCAAGGCTAATGATGACTGCTGGTAGTTTATCCAGTTCTCCATTGACTTACTCCACTCTTCCTCTTTGGATGCATTTTAAACCCTGGTCACCTCACCAATCGTAGCCTCGGCCTGTGCCATCTTGACATCCTCTTCTTGATTCTTGCTCATTTGATGTCAGCTACATTCTCATGTAGGGGGTGTTTTTTTGTCAGTGGTTACCCACATATATGCTTTTGTCTGGGCCATCGCATAACTGGATCTAATCGACAGCATTCCGAGCATTGTCACTATTGGGATATCACGCGTACAGCCCAAAACTAGTCGCACCCCTTCATTTTGAATACATTCCAGTCGTTCACATTGTGACACTGACAGCGTAAGTATTCTTAACCTGTACTCGATTATTGAAATAACGAGCTGATGATATAGGAGAAACAATAGTCTCTGTTCCAAGAGCGCAGCAGCCATTGTTTTTAAGGCTGCCAGTCCTCGCTTGCACTTCTGTATGATCAGAAACTGTCGTAACTGTATACTGGTGCAACTACAACAGTAGTTGTCGCTGGGGATGCCTATGGGAGGTGATCAAGAAGCTCTCCAGAAATTGCCTCTTTAAGAAAGAAAGAGACCTATTTGAGATAAGGACAAGAAAAAAAGAATGCGAATGCTCTCCACTAGATAGTGTTTTCTAATAAATTATGGAAATGAGATAGGATGCTTAGCCTTCTCGGATAAGAGTGAAAGAATAGGAGGTCTCGTGTGCAAGCTGCACACGTTAAAAATCCCACGGTAGTTGGAAATCGTAAAGAGTAGGCTGTAAGGCCGCTGCCCTGGCAAAATTTAGAAATTAGAAACCTACCCACGACAAAAAATATTTACAGAATGTGTGATTCCTATATTTACACATTGTGATCTCGCCAGTGCTACGGAGTACGTGCACTGTGATGAGATCACCCTTGTGTGATCTAAGGGAGGAGATCGAAGCACTGATGGAGTTGTCCGCGTGCAATGATGATAGTCCTTAAAACCAAACCAAACCAAACCAAATTATGGAAAGTGTTCTATTTCCCCACGACCTCAACTTCTGCCCTCAGATCTCGATAAACTAAGAGCCCCCAACCTCATCTAAATAAAGTATTTTAACTATAGATATATACTTAACACAGACAGCACTAGTCATATATTAATGAACTAGATAATGATCAACGCGGCTATATTGTTTACTAGTTAAATATATACACATATAGGGTAAACAGAAAAAAAGTGATGATGGAGAAAGACAATTCATACACACAGATGAGATGTAAATAATGTAGTAAGTTAAACACGAGAGTGAACCTTTGGGAATAGCGAACTGATGATGTGATATATTAAGTGTTACCACACTGATGTCCAATCTACGTTGTCTACGTTGTCGCTCCACTTACCTCTACTATATGATTATACACAGGTATGCATAAACTGTCCAACGTAGGTGAATGGTACGTTTTGTGGGTTATCTCCAAGGCAAGGTCTTACTTATGAACACCTTTGTAGTAATGAAAACTTGGAAGATAGACTGTCCTTCCTTACTACTTACTTACTCGTTCCTCTTCTACCGTGAGGAGTAGAAGTTGTAAGAGAGAGCGCCTTACTAACCTTTCGGCTGTCTTCCTCCTGGCCTGGTACAATTCTAGTCCTCGGTCCTTCAGAGATTGTCTAATATTGCCCTCCCAGCGGACTCTGGGTCGTCCTGCAGGTCTGGATCCCTGGCTCTTAGCCTCCCATACCTGCCGTGACAGCCGATATTCTCCAATTCTGTAGACATGCCAAACCATCTTAGTTGGGACTGTTCTACTTGGGTCTGCTGGGGTTGGGTTTTTATGCCTTGATTTATCGTCTGGTTGTAGACCATTTCTGAGATACCTCATTTCTGAGTTTTGAATCTGACTTTTGTCGGTTTGTGGTAAAGTGGGATGTTATAAATATTTATAGGGGACTTAGTGTACTGACTGAGATCAGCTGTGAAGGTATATATATATATCTAATAAGAGTAGTGTATTATATATAACCTTACTTGCTGCCACATATGTATACCTCAGTCAGAATTATTCTGGAATAGTGTGATGACTACGTTGTATGTCTAGGGTATGTGTATGATGAAGTGTAAGTCATAACAACAACAGACAGATAAACAATTTAATTTATTCCACCACACTTGACAACACTGTGACACTCACATACATAAAACACTCTATGAGGATATCTTAAAGGAGTCACTGATAACTTTTCAAATAACAATATGTATTCAGTGCTGTCATGAATGAATATGTGTCCTGATTCAAATACAAATGGAACCAGGAATCACAATCAATTTTAATTACAAGTTATATGTACAGAATTTATCAATATGAATCTTGTAGTGACATATATTTTTAATAGTATCCTATGTGTGTCAGTTGTGTAGTAGTAATATGAGGTAATACTGGTTTTGTTTTATTCAAGCTCTGTTGGTATTTGTCATCATGACTTCAATAGTTTGTCTTTATTGGAACTAGTATTGGAGATGTTCTCAGTTCCTGATATTAAAACACTTAAATTCCCCTCTTAATGTTATTTTTACAAGGTCATTTTAAGATGGGGTACATAATGTTGAGCTCCATGGCCACACTCTCTTATCTTGCGTGATGACTGCAGAAAAAGGCTCCTCTGTTCGATCACTTCAATGAGCTCTGGAGCCACCCCACTGGTTGCTATATGGACCAAGGAGTATGCTGTCCACCTCTGGCTTCAGCAAAGCTCTGACCAGGTGCTGCTCAATAACGTTAAGACCACAGTCCCTGAAAACAAGAAGGATGTACCTTCTACTTCATAACTAATTGATACTCTAGTTCTACACTGAGCACAATACATCACAAACATTGAGTTCAGAGCGTTAGGCCAACTGTCAGCTTCATCTGAAATACTTTATACCAGTATTTCCCTCCCTAATGGTTACTACGCCTCTGCAATTCCAGCATTATTTCTGTCTAATCAATAATCTAGGTGTCATGTACTGTTTGGCCATTCCATGCCGTTTTACTTTCCTCCGACACCTTCTGTTCAGGCTGGAGCATTATAGGCTTTACATCATGTTTGCTACTGAACTACACATATATACAGGCATAAATTAACAATTTACATTCAATTTTCATTAAAAGATATTGAATATTTCAAGCTTACCACAATTCATAGAATAGTAAACAGTTTCGTTGACTGGCAATGGATATAGCACAACTCCGATCTGCCGATGTTCCAGGCTTTATTTTATATAAAATATACACTGGTGCTCAACGTACTGCTTCTTAGTAGGTTTATTACAAGATGTGGCAATGAACAGACGCTCTGAATCAAGTATATTCGCAGCTCTACCCAATGAAACCACGTCTCCACATCTTTTCAAAAAAGTACCCCTTCTATCTATTTGAGTCCATCTGTTCGTTCGTTTTGGTAACGTAGTATAATTAATGTTAGGATTAATTTAGGTCATTACGCAGTGTGCCTCTCAATGTTTTTCTTAGAAATGCAATACCCGTTTTAATGTGTTGTGGAAACGCTTGTATTTATGCAGTGGCTTATATTTAACGTGGAAACGTTACAATTTGCAGACGAAGCATAAAACAAAGGGGGATTTCGAGTACATTCTTTGTGACAGCACTGTTATTTTACCATTGCTCTTTTCTTTATTAGAATTTATTTGTTAGGCTTTATATTTACCTGATAATTTATATATGTGGATTAGAATATTTCACGACACCTCCCCTCTTAAAACAGACATTATATGTCAGTCCTTTATTCTATATACACATAGAGAAATTTATTATTATTTCTGGTGTTTAGGGTGATTCTCATCACACGGATGGCGGCTTAAAAAATCCGCTCCCAAATTTGTTTTTCCAGATATATACTCAATGCTAAAATTATATGGAGCCAAAAGTAAAGACCATCGGAGTAACCTAGAGTTCTCATGCCTAGCCTGTGCTAGAAACGATAAAGGTTTGTGGTCCGTTTGCAACTTAAATGCCAAATTCTTGGTGGGCCAGGGGTCATTGTTCATTCATATCCCTCCACTCCCACAGGAGCTAGTGCCTTCCCAAAACACATTCCAAGTCCTCCTTTACATCCATCAATCTCAAGTTCTTTCCATGTTGGTCGGGCTCATAAATTTGCCTCACCTAAGTCGATTCCAACTCTGTCTCATGTACTTCAATGTCTTCCTCTGTTTTCTCTTGCCTATAAGGATTCATCCATGAAATTTGCCTTGTAATGGATCAATTCAGAGGGTCCAATAATTTTCTCATCATTGTAGTGTGTCCTATTCCACTCGCCATCGTCTTCAATCCAAATGGCAATCTATTTCATAGTGTCCTTCTGAGGCACTTGTCTAGTTCTAGGTATCAGTTCCACCTGGTAACCTTTCATACCTGGAATCTTTTATCCTTTCTACAGCATCACACATTTTGAGAAATCTGTAGCTTTTTTGTCTGGCAAACTTTGATTTGTTCTCCATGGATCTCTGAGCCATTCTGTAATAGCATGACTTCACATTTGTGAAATCTATACAGAGTCTATGTTCTCCAGAGGGCTTCCTTAATATTTCCCAATGCAACCCGAAAGCTCCTCTTGCCTTTTGTATTCACTATTTGTGCGAAATCGCTGTCCTGTCCCTCAACAGACTTTGTCTATCTCTGGCTTCAAGATATGTGTATTATTCTACAACTTGTAATCGTGTATGGTTTCAAGTTCAGACCCTGGGTCTATCATTTCATATCATTTATTCGCAATTAGGTTTTTGCCCTGTCTTTAACACCTCTGCATGATATTTCAGAACCAATTGCTGTGACTCTCTCTTTCTGAGTGTTCGTTCAATTTGTCCTGCATTGATTCACCGGCTGCTGTCCTCACAGGGGAGTAAAGGATATTTTCAAAATGAGTGGTTCCAACTGCTTCTCAGAGATGGACTGGATTCAACATTTCTGTGTGTGTTCCTGATGTTCTCATAACCAAATATTATCTGCCAGCAAGAAAATTCAAATGGAGACAAGAGGCATTTCTGTCGCACTTCTTATCTTATCCTTATAACGGTTCTGTAAGCTGACACCTTCGTGAAGAACTGTATATGGACCCTGCCATCCAATTTGTAACTTATTCTGAATCCCGGGCAAAAGAAGCAGTACTTTCTCTCCCACAGCCAAATTTCTGTCTTTCGCCTTCCTGTTATAATAGGCAGCATGTTTCTTCCTGGCTTGTTTCAAATTTTCATTGGCAAGTTTCCAGCCAGTTTTTAACCGAGTGGTCAGCTCATTCACATATTGGTATGAAGATGTAATGTTTTCCTCTGCCTTTTCATCAGTCCACGTTCTTAACATAGCTTCGAGTGGACCTTTTATTGGCCTTCCAAACCATAATGTTGCCGGGGCCATACCGGTTGAACTATGGGGTACCTCCCGATAAGCAAAGAGGGCGGCGTGCAGGTACTGGTCCCATGTATCTGGTTTTTCGTGTGCCAACTTTCTCAGGATCGACATCAATGTGCCGTTAAATCTTTCCACTTGGCCGTTCCCTTGGGGATGATACACACTACAATGGAAGTGTTTGGCCTGGAAGATCCTGAAAACTTCTTCAGTTAGTTTCCCCTTGAACTGAGAGCCATTACACTGACAAACAACATTTTTCTTTCTTATATAAGAATAAGTGTTCTTATGTCAGTTTCTTGCGCTGATTTCAAATTTGAAATCCGTTTATCTCTATCACGTCGGGTTCTTAAGATATTTGTGAATAAATATATTTTTGGGAAACCGTTATTTGCTCCGTTTCATTTTTACTATATAACTTTTTAAAAATTAATAAAATGCAAAATAATTCTACTTTTTATACTGCTAAAAGATGCATAACATATGTTACGTTATATTTCAAATAGTTACTGTATTTTGAAATAATTCCGAGTGAAATATGGCTTCTAGAAGTTGTAGAAATTCGCTGATCTGTTCTGTTACGTGTGCGGATATTTTACCGATCGTGTTCACCAGAAAAACTTTACACCATTGCTAAAGAAAGCATATGAACTTTATTTCGATTCGAAAGTTGATGATGCAAATAAATCTTGGAAGCCAAATGCAGTTTGTTCGACTTGTGCAAATACATTGGCAGGTTGGTTACGAAAATCGCCGAAGCATAAGTCGATGCCTTTTGGAGTGCCAGTAATATGGCGTGAACCGACAAATCACGCTACTGATTGTTACTTTTGCTTGACAAATATCTATGGTTTCACTTTTAAAACTAGAAAGTCTGTGGTTTATCCAAATATTGAATCGGTTTCGAAACCAGTGCCTCATGATCCAATCACGTGTCCGATCCCAGTTCCACCAGAACAGTATCCGTTGGACGTGAATGAACCATCAGAAAGTGATAGTTTACCTGCTTTAGAAACTAATTCTGACTCGGATTATATACTGGTGAATGATGGTGTTCACTTAATTAACCATTCAGAACTTTCAGATCTAATACGTGATCTCGCTCTCACCAAAGGACAAGCGGAATTACTCGGTTCGCGACTCAAAGAATGGAATCTTTTAGCGCCCAATACTCCGATATCTAAATTTCGTCATAGACACAGAGAACTTGTTCAATATTTTGAGATGGATGATGACATTTGCTATTGCAAAGATGTAAAAGGTCTAATGGTGCACCTCGGTCATGAGCACATAGTCAACGAATGGCGACTTTTCATCGACTCTTCCAAGACTAGTCTAAAAGCCGTGTTATTGCATAATGGAAATTTATTTTCATCAATTCCAGTCGCCTACTCTGTTCATATGAAAGAAACTTATGACAATATGGCTAAACTTTTGGCAAAAATAAAGTACAATGACTACCAATGGCGGATTTGTGGAGACCTAAAGGTCATTGCAATTCTCACGGGCATGCAGACTGGGTATACTAAATTTTGCTGCTTCCTATGTGAATGGGACAGCCGCAACAGACAGGAACATTATGCAAAAAAGGTGTGGCCTATCAGGGATCGTATGCAGCTCGGGCATAAAAATGTAATACACGAGCCATTAGTTAACAAAGACAGCATCATTTAACCACCGTTACATATAAAGTTGGGGCTCATGAAGAATTTTGTAAAAGCGTTAGATAAAACGAGCAAAGCTTTCACTTATCTTCGAGAAAAGTTTCCGCAAATTAGCGATGCAAAGATAAAGGAAGGTATCTTTGTAGGACCTCAGATTAGGAAAGTTATTGCAGACAAACAATTCGAGAACTTGTTACATGGTAGTGAACTTCGCGCATGGATGGCATTTAAATCGATCGTCGATAACTTTCTGGGAAATCACAAATCTGTCGACTATGTGCATATTGTTAAGCAGTGCATAGATGCATACAGAATTATGGGCTGTAACATGTCCCTCAAAATCCATTTGCTCGATTCGCATCTTGACTTTTTCCCTGACAACCTTGGCGAAGTCAGCGATGAACATGGAGAACGATTCCATCAAGATATCGCCGTAATGGAGTCACGTTATCAAGGACGGTGGAGTGTGACCATGCTTGCCAATTATTGTTGGATGCTTCATCGCGAAGTACCCCATGCCATTCACCGACGAAAGTCGACTGCAAAGAAATTCAAGCCTACATAACTGTTATACTTCTTGTACAAATGATGTTGTAATACTGTATGCGTTGTTAAAAAACTTCAATTGCGTATTTCTAGAGATCCCGACCTGATAGAGAAAAACGGTTTGCAGATTTAAAAACAGCGCATTAAAATTGACCAGAAAAACATAGAAATGTTAGAGAAAGAAAAAAAAAAGTTTTTTTTTGTTAGTCAGTGTTATCAGTCAAGATTTGATTGGGAAAGCCTAACCTTGTGAAAATTGTGAGCAATGCCTCTGCCACATGTTTAGAATCAATCGATGACAGGGCTACAGCCTCTCCCCACATAGAACAAGTGTCCACCAGAGTCAGAATGTAGCTGTTCCTTCTCTTGGTTCGGGTGAGAGGTCCCACAAGATCCACGGCAACTCTCTCAAAGGGTGTTCCCACTATGGGCATTTCCCCCAGAGTTGCTGGTGCAGTCCAATGTTTAGGTGCTACTCGTTGGCACTCTGGACAGGATTTTACATATCGTTTGATATCTTCAGTTATTCCTGGCCAGAAATAGTGACAAGCTATTCGCTGTCCTGTTGCGCTGATTCCCATATGACCACTGAAGGGAATCGCATGCCCTAGTTCCAACACTTTAGTCCTATATGAAGTGGGAAGGACCAGCTGTCCGTGACCATTGGATTCAGATCCAGCCTTCCTATATATCAGTTTGTTCTTCATATAAAACTCTCCCTTGCCTGGAGGTGTATGAGATTTGGGCAACTTCTTGAAACATGGCTTGAGTGTTTTATCCTCAGCCTGTGCCTTCCTCATCTCATCTGGGTGAGTATTTATTGGATTATCCTCCTCCTTTTTTGACTGTGATCTGGTCTGCACTGTTGCCAATATCACAGGTCTCTTGGGATTCCCCAAGAAGACATATCTACACCCCAATATTAGAGGGTAGATTGGCTCATTTATCACTGCTGCTTTTATGATTCCTTCCACTTTTATTCGGGCGACGGGAAGTGTCATGGTAGCTACATCCTTGGTTGCAGTTTGAATCTCCACTGTTTCTGTGGTGTATTGATCGGCCTGCACCAGGTGAGAACTCACAACGGAATCGTAATCTAAACCGGTATCATATAAACACCTTATAGTGACACCATTACAGATGACATCTTCACACACTGGGGGGTGGTATGGTTCCTGTAGTTCTTCAGGTTTGACCTTCTTTTCCTTTTTCC
Source organism: Oreohelix idahoensis (assembly GCA_024509875.1). Taxonomy (NCBI): domain Eukaryota; kingdom Metazoa; phylum Mollusca; class Gastropoda; order Stylommatophora; family Oreohelicidae; genus Oreohelix; species Oreohelix idahoensis. The sequence goes on from JAMPIV010012403.1 coordinate 40,856, forward strand.
CCGATGTCATAGCAGCACAATGAGGAGGTTTCCTTCTACAATGGTCAGTGTCATGATTGTTCATCTTACAATTTTTACACCACCTTTTTCCTTGGTTGAAAGATTTTCTTTCATCATATTTCCTTTCATCGAATTGTGGGGTTTTATTTTTATTTTCATACCGTGGCCTATCAAATTGGTGCTTACCTTTGTTTTGATCCCTAGGATCAAATTTATTAAAGTTCTGTGGTGCCCTAAAGTTATCCACTTGTTTTTTTTTATTACCTGTTACCTCTGCTTGAGCTGATTGATACCTTTCAGCAACATTTAGCAACTCACCCAGCCTCTCTGCACCTTGTTCCATGAGAAACTTTCTCAGGTCTGGAGCCATGGACTCTCTTAATTGCTCTATAAGGACCATTTCCTTAAGGTCTTGGGTTTTCCCCAGAGAAGTCCATTTCTCCAAGTATGTCTCTATTCGTGCAGAGAACTGGTGATAGGTTTCACCTGACAGTAGTTTAGCATTCCTAAATTTTTTCCTATAAAATTCTGCATTCTTTTCATATCTTAACAAAAGAGCCTGCTTTAGCATGTCATAATTTTCCTGATCACTTCTGCTCATTTTTGCAAAAACTTCATAAGCTGCCCCACGAAGTCCTTGAGATAACTTTAAGCTCCACCTTTCTCTCTCTAACCCATATGTGGTAGCTAATAGTTCATACCTATTTAGATAGCTCTCTATATCATCGTCTTTCTCAACAAAATGATCTAAATGAAAATTCATAGCTGAGGTTGAGGCTCCTTGGCTAGCAGTGGCATCAGAGGCAAAGGGACTGGCACCATTTTCAGGAGCATGGCCCTGAAACTCAAACTCCCTTAGTCTTAACTCATGTTCCCTTTGTAATCTCTTCTCCTCCTTTTCTGCTTCCCTTTCTGCAGCTAATCTCTTCTCTTTCTGCAGCTAATTTCTTCTCTTCTCTTTCTGCAGCTAATTTCTTCTCTTCTCTTTCTGCAGCCTGTCTTCTTTCCTCGGCTTCCCTTTCTGCAGCTAATCTTTTGTCTTCTCTTTCTGCTTCCAATTTCTTAGCCTCAGCCTCAATCTGCAACCTCTTAATTTCTTTTTCAGCCTCTAATTTTCTTTCGGCCTCTTTTTTCTAATCTTCTTTCTTCCCGTTCAATAAATTTGTCACATTCAGTAGTGACATAGGCAACCATAACTTGCCCATCTAATCCTAACTCTTTTGCAGTCTGAACAGCAGCAGATCGAAACTTGGCTAGGTCCGCCATTGTCTATCAGGTAAGTTTATAAAATGTCTAACTAACAATTCAATCTCTAAATATATATCTAATGGACAACACAGGCACCGAGAGCTCAACCTTATTTAATTCCACCCAAGGATACCTTTTAATTCTTATTATTCCCTGAAGTGAATTACCCCCAATATTTTTAATAGGTAAAGATTCAAAATCCCAAGAGCGAGACCCCAATATATGTGGTGAAGTGGGATGTTATAAATATTTATAGGGGACTTAGTGTACTGACTGAGATCAGCTGTGAAGGTATATATATCTAATAAGAGTAGTGTATTATATATAACCTTACTTGCTGCCACATATGTATACCTCAGTCAGAATTATTCTGGAATAGTGTGATGACTACGTTATATGTCTAGGGTATGTGTATGATGAAGTGTAAGTCATAACAACAACAGACAGATAAACAATTTAATTTATTCCACCACACTTGACAACACTGTGACACTCACATACATAAAACACTCTATGAGGATATCTTAAAGGAGTCACTGATAACTTTTCAAATAACAATATGTATTCAGTGCTGTCATGAATGAATATGTGTCCTGATTCAAATACAAATGGAACCAGGAATCACAATCAATTTTAATTACAAGTTATATGTACAGAATTTCTCAATATGAATCTTGTAGTGACATATATTTTTAATAGTATCCTATGTGTGTCAGTTGTGTAGTAGTAATATGAGGTAATACTGGTTTTGTTTTGTTCAAGCTCTGTTGGTATTTGTCATCATGACTTCAATAGTTTGTCTTTATTGGAACTAGTATTGGAGATGTTCTCAGTTCCTGATATTAAAACAATTAAATTCCCCTCTTAATGTTATTTTTACACTGTCATTTTAAGATGGGGTACATAATGTTGAGCTCCATGGCCACACTCTCTTATCTTGCGTGATGACTGCAGAAAAAGGCTCCTCTGTTCGATCACTTCAATGAGCTCTGGAGCCACCCCACTGGTTGCTATATGGACCAAGGAGTATGCTGTCCACCTCTGGCTTCAGCAAAGCTCTGACCAGGTGCTGCTCAATAACGTTAAGACCACAGTCCCTGAAAACAAGAAGGATGTACCTTCTACTTCATAACTAATTGATACTCTAGTTCTACACTGAGCACAATACATCACAAACATTGAGTTCAGAGCGTTAGGCCAACTGTCAGCTTCATCTGAAATACTTTATACCAGTATTTCCCTCCCTAATGGTTACTACGCCTCTGCAATTCCAGCATTATTTCTGTCTAATCAATAATCTAGGTGTCAGTGTACTGTTTGGCCATTCCATGCCGTTTTACTTTCCTCCGACACCTTCTGTTCAGGCTGGAGCATTATAGGCTTTACATCATGTTTGCTACTGAACTACACATATATACAGGCATAAATTAACAATTTACATTCAATTTTCATTAAAAGATATTGAATATTTCAAGCTTACCACAATTCATAGAATAATAAACAGTTTCGTTGACTGGCAATGGATATAGCACAACTCCGATCTGCCGATGTTCCAGGCTTTATTTTATATAAAATATACACTGGTGCTCAACGCACTGCTTCTTAGTAGGTTTATTACAAGATGTGGCAATGAACAGACGCTCTGAATCAAGTATATTCGCAGCTCTACCCAATGAAACCACGTCTCCACATCTTTTCAAAAAAGTACCCCTTCTATCTATTTGAGTCCATCTGTTCGTTCGTTTTGGTAACGTAGTATAATTAATGTTAGGATTAATTTAGGTCATTACGCAGTGTGCCTCTCAATGTTTTTCTTAGAAATGCAATACCCGTTTTAATGTGTTGTGGAAACGCTTGTATTTATGCAGTGGCTTATATTTAACGTGGAAACGTTACAATTTGCAGACGAAGCATAAAACAAAGGGGGATTTCGAGTACATTCTTTGTGACAGCACTGTTATTTTACCATTGCTCTTTTCTTTATTAGAATTTATTTGTTAGGCTTTATATTTACCTGATAATTTATATATGTGGATTAGAATATTTCACGACACGGTTGTAGTCATTGCCTATGACTTGCATCCATACGTCAAGACTGGGACATAGGTGGAACGGTATACAGCCATCCTCGTTTTCTTGCCAACTTCTCTTATGCTGAGGAAGCCTCGATTTATGGCCTGAAAAAATCTCCCAGCTGCTGCTCTTCGGGTAGCCAACTCTTCTTTGATGCTTCCCTTCCGGTCTATGACAGCTTCAAGGTATTTAAAGTAGTGGACCTGCTGCAGGACCTGTTCTCACAGTTTACTCTGAAGCTTCTTTCCTCTCGTGATTTCACCATGGTTTTTGTTTTTGAGCTGCTGATGACCATCGCCCTCTTCTCCCGCTCTTCCTTGCAGACTTGCAGGTTGGATTGAAGATGTGCCTCTGATTTAGTCATCAGGGCAGCATCATCGGGAAATGCCAGCTCTGAAATACGAACGGGTCTTATCTTCCAGTACCCCATTGAATATTTGCTTGACCTCTCCCTGCATGTTTTGATCACATCATCCACGAGGAGTATGACAGATGTAATGACAGGATATCACCTTGTCTTATCCCAGTTGAGGTGTTGAACTCTTCTGACTTATGGTTTGCCTTCTCACACAATTTCTGCAAGACATGTAGAAGCTTTGTATAGCACGTAACAGAAGTGCTAGAAAGTTTTTCCTCGTCAAGATTTCCTGAAGTTTGCTCCAAGGGATCTTGTCAAATACCTTTTTCAGATCCAAGAAACAGAGGTGCATCTCACCTTTAAATTCAAGGGCCTTTTCACTCAGCTATCTGAGTGTGAAGATCAGGTCTTGAGTACTTCGGTTTGGTCGGAAGCCACATTGAACCTCATCCATTTGTGGCTCAGCCAGGAGCCTGAGTCTCTGCTCCAGGATTCTAGAGTAGATTTTACCGGGGACACTGAGAAGGGATATGCCTCTATGATTTCCGGATTGTCGGTTGTCACCCTTTTTGACAATGTTGTTATGATGGTAATCTCCCAATCCTTTGGTATGGTCTTCTTGAACCAAGCTGCCTGTAGGACCCTCCGGAGTAATAGGTCGCCTGTTGCTCCCATGTACTGGTGACTTACCCTCATGCCATGCTGCTTTGCCCATCTTGATTTTCTCCTATTCTGCCTTCGGTTCTTCCATCTTGATGCCATCTTCGCCACCATTGGTTTCCTCTTCTGTGCTAGTGGTTATCATTTCTGAGATTTGACAAAATAGTTCCATGAAATAATCTTTCCATCTTTCCCCTACTTCCTTTGGGGCAGTAAGCAATTAGCCATGCTTGTCCTTTATATATTTAAGAGGGCACAATTTTTTTCCTTGTCGTGTTCTTTAGGGTCTTGTAGAACAATTTCGGTTTTCTTGGGCGTCTTTTTCTAGCTTTTCTATAATTCTTCGGAGGATTTCTGTTTTGCTGATAGCACCTTGTTGTTTGCTTCTACTCTGAGTAACGTTTATTCTCTATATTTCCCTATTTTTTCCTGCTGTGCTTTTAGCTCCTAAATTTTGTTTCCATGATTTTTTCTTCTCTCTTATTTTCTCTTTAACTTCCTCTGTCCACCAAAGTGTCCTCTTTCTCTTCATCCCAAGTCGAACTTCACCACTTGCTTCTACCGCAGCTGTCTTTATAATGCCAGTGAATTTAAACCACAGGGTTTCTAGGTCATCACGCTGTTCTTCTATATTTCTAGCTGCTGTAGCAATAAGCCCCTAACATCTGGTCTTAACTTCTGGCTGTCTCAGCTTATAGGACTTAATGCTCATTTCTCCTGTTCGTTTACTTAGCTTCTTGCGGGATGGTAGGCAATTCCTAGGCCGAGCAACTCCTTCAGTTGTTCTTTTACGAACTGTTAGCAGGTAGTGATCACTTCCGATCTCTTGCCCTCTCCATACTCTAGCATCTCGGACATACTTAAATGAGCTCTTCCTAACTATGGCATAGTCGATCACTGATTTCTCATTCTTTGTTGGTTCACATCTAATGTTTGCATGTATGCACTTAGGGGGGAACTTTGTTTTTGTAATGATCATGTTTTGCAAAACATAATAAAATTTTATATTACCAAAACAAAAATTAACATATAAGTACCAGCGCAAAGGAGAAAGTTTAAAGTAAAACAAAATATATAAATAAAGTATTTACCACAAATGTTCACTACAAAAGTAAGATAAATTTCAAAATATTACAAAGCAGTGCATTCCAGATGTAAATACACGAGTTAATATCAAATGCAACAAATAAGAAGGTGGCATGCAATAAATCGGAGCACAAACATCACAAGGCTCAAAAAAGCTCAAACACAGGGAAGAGATACACAAACAGATCTTATAAAACGCCAGAGAATTTACAGTCTGGAAAAACCAAAAAAAAATTAAAGTACTATATGGAAAAAGGAACACTATATGCCCAAATTATAACCCATATAGGCTTTGAACCAGGTATCCTATGCACAAAACAACATTCAATGGTTTATGCAAGGTCATAAAATCAATAACAACATCTTGTTTTGCTCAGTGCAGAATCTAAGGAGTCGTTTTCCGTTGTCATTAAGTGTATCTTCTCCATACCTTCCATAGCGGAACGGAATGCTTGAGGACATTATAAAGACTGCATATTACTGCCTTTGCCATTGGGCTTGAACATATTATTATACTTGATGGAGCTATGTAACTGTACCTTAATAAATTGTATCTTGTGAATTGTGAAGAGGAGTTACGCTTATATTGGCATACAAGTTGATACGTGTCTGTCGACATACCCCTATGTGTGTATATGGCCACGGGCAGTGTTCCGCTTAATATATTACTACAACTGATGGACGGCACGCATCAACAGCCCTTCAGACCCCCCCCCCCCCCCCCCCCACCCCCCCCCCCCCCCCCCCCCCCCCCCCCCCCCCCCCCCCCCCCCACCACCCCCCCCCCCCCCCCCCCCCCCCCCCCCCCCCCACACACACAGAGCCTTTCTATCGTGCGATCCACTCAGGGGTTTTCCATGTGTTATCCCTTTCATGTCTGTTTCCAGTTTACTTTGCCATTAGTTTTTTTTTCTTCTTCCTTGGTCCTTGACCACACGTTTAGTGACCATCACACTTGGTGGTGCCATGTAGGACAGCAACAAACTACACTTTTCTTGACAGGCGACCATCCTTGGTGAAGTGCCCTAACTTTGGTTCACGTTTTGCATCTCTGCTTCCACAGGCAGGTCTCCACCAAGTTGGCTGGCCTCTCTATCTCCTTACTTTTGGTGAATAGCATGGTAGTTCTGGTGAATGTGTCAGAGTCTCTTCTGAGGATGTGGCCAACCCAATTCCAGTGTCTACCAGCTATGATGGTTTGTATATCTTCCTGATGTCTCTGAGTCAAAAGTTTTTGGTTGATGATGGAGTTTGTCCAGAAATTAGGCAGGTAATATGAAAAGAGAACAGTTTGGAAATGTCTGTTCTGTTACTCTCCAGCATTTTGCACTGTATAATTCTCATGTATTTTTAATTCTGTGTTTGCGATGTACTGGGAATAACTCTATTGTTTAAATTGGCAACGGCTATTCTGGCTTTATTCATTCGGTGACTGGTGTTTTTGCGTGTTCACCGTCTGTTATTACTATGCTTCATAAGTACGTAAATGTGTTTGTATTTGTTTAGCTTTTTGTCCCTTCTTCTTGTGGTTGCATGATTTCTTACAGTAAGTGTCATGATTCTGTGGTTTTAAAAATACCATAACTTAGGGATCAGCAACCAGTCAATCCGGATGTACCGGTAGATCCCGTGGATGATTTGGTAGAACTTTAGGCGACTGCAAAAGGGGGGGGGGGGAAGAAAAACTTTTTAAACTAAGGAAATTGCGGACTAGACCTCCCCCGCCGGCATTTACCGTCAAAGTTACTTTTTCCGCATTCCCAATGAAAACTCTCGAGCTGGCTATTACAATATATTCTTGAACTCCGTGAGATACGAAACCCCCCCCCCCCCCCCCCCTTCTTCCGCCCCCCCCCCCCCCCCCCCCCCCCCCCCCCCCCCCCCCCCCCCCCCATTCCATTCCCCCCCCCATTGGCCACTTGAAATTACACGCACACACAAATATATGTTGTAGATCTTTAGAGGGCTCAGTGTAACTAACGTAGATCCCAAAACCCCTGGGTCGCCGACTACTGTCATAACTCTTCTTAAATAATATCTGATGACTCAATATCTCTCAGTCAACAAAATGTTATTGAGACCTAAAAATAACGTTTATTTCGGTACAGGTCAAAGATGAGGCAGAACAGTGGACTGAAAGACTTAGTGGTGGGGCAAACTTCTATGTGATGGCACAAACAATAGACATTGCTTTTGACCTCCTTAAGCTAAAGTCTGACGAAATTTCAGGTATGACTTGATAGATAAAGATGCAAAGATCTGCAGGGTAGATATCAACAGGCAATGTTACGTCACGACCCACTTAGAAACACGATGCCATCTAAAACTTAAGAGTGTTAATGTTGATTTATAAACATTGCTGAAGTATATGTTATTATTCATTCATGTATTTAAACAAAGTGTTTTACTGGTTTAAAAAAAAATAATTAATACCTATCAGCTCCCTGCGGAACACAAGTCTTCAACGAACATACTTCAGGCAATTCTATCCTGTGTTATCTGTTGCAACTCTTTCCATGGAGTCTTATTTATCCCACTCATCTATTTAACGCTCCATTCTTGGTGCGCTTGTTCATCTCCCTCTATTTCGATTACGTTTAAGATTCCACAACAAGGACTGCCTGGTAATGCTATAAGAAAGCTCACTCAATTCTGCAAACTTGAGGTCCTAGTCAATGTAAAATTTTGTTTTTACAAACTTACTGCTTTGAATTTCATTGCTGTTGTTTCACAGCCACCACGATGCCTTTTCCACAGTTTCCCAAAGCCTTTTGAGTGCCTTTGTTCTTGATTGTCCCTTTAGGTCTAGTTGTTTCAGTAGATCATAAACTGAAGCAGTCATTAGACCTCTTGCACCTACCTGCTTTTACAGGCATGACTTTTGCTGTGAACCCATCATGTCTCAATTCCATGACCAGATCATTAATATTTGGCCATTTTCAAAGTGTGCAGCTCATCTAATCCTAGATTCAAATCAGCACTCAATCTGATCGACTTTAAGACTTTCTAATGATTTCAGTATGGAACTAAACAACAGCTTGCAAGTGCATGTAGATACCATTACAAGGCATTGGGCCAAAGGGCTAGAGCCCACGCGCCGCTGGATCAATAATAACAACATAAATTTTGGGAAATAAATTCTGGCCATTCACACAGTTTTTCCACAGGAAAAGGAAATTAATATGTTTTACACAAATGTAAAATCTGTTCAGAAACATGGCAGCCAACACAGCGACCAGAATCTACTAAGCAGAACTGAAGAAAATGATGGCCCAAATTAGAAATATATTGCGACCAAAAATGTTAGAAATGAAAAAAAATTACTATGGTAATATTTTACTTCTAAATGTTAGATACTGATCCACTGACTTCAATTAAGAAACTTTATCAGGGTCAGGATTATAAATAATCAACTCCACAAATGCATACACACACAAACAATAAATAAATAGAGAGAAATAATTAATGTCTGTCACTTTTTTTACGTTTGTAAGTACAAAGGAGTATTTAATTTTTGAAATTCATTATTTTAACTAACCAGAATCTTACTTTAGGTACATTAGCAGGAAGTTCACCAAGCGGAACAACCGAAGCAGCAGTATCTCAAAAAGAGACTATGGTACCTGGACAAGCCAAAGGTTGGTCATTAATGTAAATATTGAAATAACATGAATAATAATTACTGTTCAGTGACAAATACCAAAGGTATTTAAAATGCATATGTTCCAGTAAAAGCAAAAATGTTGAATATATTTGTTGTTAATCAACTATAATTTAGAGGATGATAATAATAATAATAGCCCCTTCAGTCATAACTGACTATGGGAATGCGTCCCTGAGGTGACAGCCCTCAGCTGCTTATTTTCCTCGTGTTCCTGTCGACGTTTTCACCTCTCTTCTGCTCTTTGTGTGAGCTTATTTTCGCCCAAACTTAGGGGGCGCCGCAGATAGCATCGCCACTTCGTGCGATCGGCAGCTTCATCCTCCTAGGTTGCTGGATTTATTTCTAGTGCCCTCATGTCTCTCTTGCACACATCTTTGAATCACAGCAGCGGTCACCCAACTGTTCTTTTGCCACCTGCAAGTTGACCGTAGAAGATATCTTTCGGGATGCGACCATCTTCCATGCGGCGGACATGGCCAAGCCAGCGTAGTTTGCGCTGTCTAAGCAGCGTATACATGCTTTGAAGGTCAGCACGTGACAACACCTCGACATTTGCTACTTTATCTTTCCACGAAATGCCGAGGATGTGGCGCAGACACCGTAGATGGTAGGTATTGAGCCTTCTTTCTTGCTTAGTATAGGTTGTCCATGTCTCGCTACCATACAGAAGTGTGCTTGTGTTATATTATAATATTATAGGTATATATTTCTGAACCCTGCACTTGAAAACTGGTGTTTTTTGTGTGCAAGGGATATCCGGTTGTCGTAATTTTTATAAGATAGGTCTGCGAAGTTTATCGTCATGTCCGAGCAGAGGTGATAGCGATAAACAGAAAAATGAAAATATCTCCACGAATCTAAGTAATCCACTTTTGTACTATGGCTTTATGATATCAAGCTAGATATTTCAGAAATTTCCTGAAGCGACTGATCAAAAACCCAGCGAACTAGCGGTCTTATAAACTATCCAGATATATTGTTGTACTATTGAATCTGTGATTGTTGACCTATGCGGTCCACTTTCTTCATTCATGAGAGAGGCCAAACTAGAAACAATAACAATAATATTAACTGACCTGAACTTTACCAGAGATTTTATTGATATCAACCTCATTAGGCCGCAGTGGCAATATATATATATATAATGATCTGGTCATGGAATTGAGACATGATGGGTTCACAGCAAAAGTCATGCCTGTAAAAGCAGGTAGGTGCAAGAGGTCTAATGACTGCTTCAGTTTATGATCTACTGAAACAACTAGACCTAAAGGGACAATCAAGAACAAAGGCACTCAAAAGGCTTTGGGAAACTGTGGAAAAGGCATCGTGGTGGCTGTGAAACAACAGCAATGAAATTCAAAACAGTAAGTTTGTAAAAACAAAATTTTACATTGACTAGGACCTCAAGTTTGCAGAATTGAGTGAGCTTTCTTTTTTTAGCTTTATTCAGACTTGGCCATCACCTTAGAGAACAGCCGATACTTATTATCATTAACATTTTATAACATAACAGAGTGTGTCTCAGCAACCAGAGGCTAGACAACACCGGAACCATATATTTTACTTCTATGACGGTGACCATCACGAATACAACTTATCGCAACCAACTAAATGCAGTGACACGGGAATTATCCAGGAAACCAATTAATGCACCAACTTCAGCGACTCCCTTGAAACTAGCATTCAGCACTAAGAATAGTCTGGGGCTGGAGTTGGCAAATAATCTGACACAGTAGAGTCTTAGTACTTGTTAGTGGTTATTTCCAAGGCATTTCTGAGGCAACTATAGGGTAAGCGAGTATGCGTGTGGCCACAGTGTGAATGAGTGAATGAATCGAAAGAGAGAAACATATTTTTTTCTTTTTGTTAACACTATCATACAAATCTTCTTTTTTTGTTTCCCACTAACCTGAGTATTTACTGGATAGATCAATTAGGAACTTCTTCTTTTCCCGTACTGATTATTCCATACCTTATTATTGACTTTTGATCTTTTGGGAATTACCTCGGTTGGGATCTTCTTTTCTTTTCCTTTACCAGAGGGAGGACCTATTGGGTTAATTTCATTTTTGTATGTAAACCATGCTTTATTGATGTATATGCTTGATGTTGTGATTTTCTAGTGATAATAAACTTAATAAACCTTAAGTTATCGTGTTAGTCAACCCCTGCCCATATATGTTATCCATAGTTTGTTTTCACGTTTGTGCATATTTGTCACAGAATTGTGTGTATGTGGGTGCAGTATAACTTGTATTTTGTATAAGGAGAGAAAGTGCGTCTGATTTAAATATAGTGGTAAAGATAGGCTGGATTAGAGAAATTACTCAATCCAGAGACTGTTCTTTCTCTTACACTATCACCTCGTGAGAAAAACTATTTCTTACACCTTACTCTCACATAGTTATCGCTATCACCTTGATCGGACAGGACCATAATTATCTCAGACCTATCTTATAAAAATTACGACATAATGGGGGCTCGTCCGGGATAACACTTTTAACTCAACCCATGACACCGGTTCAACTCCATGTGGGTTATAATTCGGGTGTATAGTGTTCATCTTTCCATATGTCCTGTGGTGAGTATTGGGGCAACAACGACAGTAGTTTTCACCAGGAACAGCCAATGAGATATTAGGTAGAAGATCTTCAGAAATTGGCTCATTAAAAAAAGAATAGAGACCTATCCGAGATAAGGACCAAAAAAAAAAAAAAAGAATGCGAATGCTTTCCACTGGACAGTGTTTTCTAGTGAATTATGGAAAGAGTTCTGTTTCCCCGCGACTTAGCTTCTGCCCTTAGATCCCGTTACAGAAAAAGCCCCCAACCTCATCTGGGTGTATAAATTTAGCTATATGTAAATATTTAACACCGACAGCATGAGTGATAACATTAATAAACTAGACAATGGTCAAACGATTAGTGGATTTATTAAATATCTACACAGATAGGGTTAGTTGTGATTAGAACGTGATGATGGTACAAGACGATTAACACAAAACACACAGATGAGATATTAATATTGTAGTTAATTAACTAGAAGAATGAACTTGTGTCCAGCGAAATGATGATGATGTGATATGATATGTGTTATTAAAATGGTGGGTAATCTACACAGTCCATATGTTTCTAAATGCTTCTCCATGGTAAGATGGTTCACATGAATGCGTAGAATGTCCCAGGTAAGATATATGTTATGTCGAGTGTGGTATCTCTAAGTCGAGGAAGTTCTGTTGATAAATTTGGTTTTACTGAGAACGTTGACGATATACAGTCCTTCACTGTTTGACAATATCTCTGTAGCATTGATCGACAGGTAACAGTTGTCGTATGAAAAATGTCGGTTGTGTAACCTCCGAAGGGTACTGGTCAGACTGGATATCTTCACCAAATATTCTTAACATGTAGACTTATTACCTTGAGTATGTAATCATGATTCATAAAATATACTTTGGAGTCTGCTTCATAGAATGCGCTTAAGAGTGTGTTGCCCTTGGTATAAATATGAAATTCAACTTTTTGAGCTCTTTAGCTTGATTTCAGATGGTAAGCTTCAGATGGAACTGAACTTGATATGAGTAATCAACTGCGAGCTTTTGCTTGACTTCTGTAGTAAGCTTTCGAGTGAGTTGAGCTTGATTTAAATATGTATTGATCGTGTGCGCACGTGATATAAGGTGACGAAAAAGGCTGCGTCCATCGTCTTAATCGTGGGCGAGAAATATTCCTTTTTTAATAGAGGAATGAAGGATGTCCAATGGCGAATTCTGCTACCCAAATGTTCATTTCGATAACTTATTTCTGATTAGATGTCAGACACGCAGCGTGTAGACTCAGGCTTCTGGTGGACTGAAGACACACAAAAGTCTTCGTAAGTTTTCACACTTAATATCACTGGTTGACTTTCATTTATACAACTCCTCACTATTGATTTCTATGAGCTCAATTCGAATTATGTTAATTATATTGTGCATGAGAGTGTGTGCGCATGGAAGACTATGATGATGATTTAACAAGCTAGATGAAGGTGAAGTATGAACAATTAATTACTTCCTATCAGCTTATCATCTTAGAGGAAAGTCTTCTGATTTCATTTACTCATGTACTAGAAGAATTAATTGAAAAACTAGCTTTCGCACATTTAGCTAGACGGCTAAGATAAATAACTAAAGAATAAGAAAAAGTATTAATAATCTGTATAAGATCCACTAACCTTCTTTTCCTTCTGCAAAATCCTTTTAGAACACAATACACCACAGATATGAATTACTTATCCACATTGAATAAACACGTGTATTTAGGCTATCGATAGGGTTTTTCTCTACACCACAATGTTGAAAAAACTGGATTGCTCTCCAATGAAGTCTTCCAAACGTTATATTCCTAACACCCCCATATGCTCCCAAATCTTGCCTGTGGCGTGAAACTCCGCCTCTCCCCAAGTGCTAAGAGGCCATCTGGTTGCTCTCCCTGTCATCGCGTGTCACGGGCTGAAGTGGGTTGGGCTATCCGCCACCAACCTTCGTTTGCTTTGCCTATCAGTCTTTGACTAACTGCATGGTGTTTGCTGATTGGCCAGCTAGACAAACTTGTCTGTGAGCCAACTGTCACAAAACTCTCTGTCCATTGTTGCCAGAAAGTAAATTTCTGTCATCCTTTGTGAGACAGCTCTCCGTATGCTCGGCTATTGTATTAGTGAGCACAATGACCGTCGTCTCCCATCTGGAAACAAAGATGGTTGTTCCGCGTCACGGGTCTTTGTTATCACACTCCTGGTGTCCATTGTTTGCGGGGTCTATTGTATTGTGCGAGACGGGGACCGTGTTTAGTTTAAACGATATGTCCAAGCATTACTCTCCTTAGTGAGAATAAGCTACCACCTTGCAACCGATCCACATCAATATACGTACCAAAATTGTGAAGTATGTCGTATGTGACGACTGGCGCGCCTGGCAACAAGCGTGTCGTATATGACCACTGATGAGACTGGAAATCTCATCATATGAAAGGCATCGTTACCGAAACAACCACTGTAATAGCATAAAAATGCTTCTTGTAGGCTTCTGATGAGCACCAGCCGCATTGTTGTCTCCATGCTGTGCAAGGAGCAAACATATGAACGCTTATGTCCCAAAGTGCCTTACACACAAAGAAGGAGCATTGCGCTCACTGAAATCTAAATAACTATTATCACCTCAAAGTAACCCACTAAAAATATACAGTAGAATTATAATCAATTATCGTGAAATACACTAACTAAATTACCTTTACATCAAAGAATAAAATAAAATTACTCTTGAACTAACAAAGCTATCAAACGTTACAATTAGCCCTCTGCGCTCTCAAATAATAAATAGCTTAACATCATTGGGCCTATAGCATGTGGTAACTAACAATGTTAATGCCAATTCACAGGCACATCTTTATGCACACTAACACGTGGCTGCTGGCTGCCATCTTGCCAACAGTTAATATGTACTATCTCAATTTCAGTCCCTGATATCATATCTGTCCAGTTCCATGCATGAAATAGGTTTCTACTATATTCGCTTTTCTTGCCCGGTCTCATGAATGAAATAGGTTCCTACTATATTCTTACAGTTGTGATCTGGACTTAACACGACTAATAAAACCTATCCACACATTATTTTCACGCATCTATAAAACTAATTATAATGTCCTAAAAGAAATCTCCTTTGGAAACACATCTATCTATTCTCTCAAACATTAGAACCGAGTCACGCTGAATAATAATAATAAAACTACAGCACACTGATGCTAATCTCTACAAAATACGCTAATAATAATAGCTCTGGTTTCTTTGTCCATCAGTCTTCTATCGGCTGCGCGTATCTCGTCGCGTTTTCTTTCTAGGCCGCTCTTGTGAAAAGGAATTGTTTGGTGGTGCGCGCTCTCTTTATATAGGCGGCTTGACCAGATCACTCACAGCGTGGTGCACGCGCGTTGTAATTGCGTCACGAAAGCAGTAACACACGCGTAGCCGGGCTGAGGAATATTTACCGGTGATCTTGCAAAACTTATACTGGGCGAAAGCACAACTATATACTTCGGGTATTAAACACATACATATGAAAATGAGACGTTTATTATGGCCCCCTCACATCAGATATTTATTTGAAACCATAAAGATGTGATAGCAAATGTTTAACCAAGAAATATGTGTTCCTACATTGGTAATATTTATGCCTTATTATTTTAGTTATTATTTATAGTTTAATTTTAGAGTAGAAATTTGACAGTTTCTGATAAACAATTATATTTCTAATTTGCTTCTCAGAATACAATTTAACTTTTTAATACATGATTAATTAGTTAGCATTTAGTATCTTAACCATGATTTATTACTGTCTAATAAGATTTTCTGATGTAATTTATAAATTATTATTTCTGCTGTCCCTGTTCAAATGTGATTTATTTGTGAAAATGTATCTTTTCATACATAATTGGCCAAATAGATATGGCAGATAAAGGAACGACTGCCGGGCACAGGAAACGATTAAGGAGAATTAAAAATAGGAAGGTTCAGATAGAGTACAAAAAGGGGATGCGCGAATAAGAATGTGCATGAAAAAAGGGGTGAACGAAAATCCAGTTTAGGCACGCTTTTCAGAAGCAGTCCAGAAGCGTGGGTAGAGAGTGCAGATCGCACATACACGCTAGTAGCCATGTTGAAGGCAGTACTCAAGTAGACTGTGTGATGAATATTTCGCGGACAAGGAGACGAGTTTGGGTGATGATTAACCCAACATATTGAATAGTGAGAATTCTTGTCTAGAAGGAGGAACGGTGTGTTAGATTTCTATTCGGAAAAGGGAAAAGGTACGTAGAGTGAAATCTAATATGAGCACATATATATATACAGTAGTCCTATTCTTCAGTGATGAAAGGGAAAAGAACAACCCCGGAGAGGTCCGGTTCCACCAATAGATAACCTGAACACTGAGATGGTATATAACAATAGACTAAGAAATTGTTAGGAAGAAAGAACAGAAGTAGAGACTATAGCACCTGAGTGATCATTGATGGTTAAAGGTCATAAGGTGTAGATTCGATACTGAACGAGAGAGAGAGAGAGAGAGAGAGAGAGAGAGAGAGAGAGAGTGAGGGAAGGAATACATATTAAGGAAGAACTTACACATTGTATATTCTATGATGGACCACGATTTTGGAGGTCACAGCAGACAGCGATGGTCCACTCACGTGTAAATAAACAGTATTTCAATTACTATGGCGTTATCTCATCGCTTGCTGTGTGTGTGTGACTGTTATATATATGCAGCATGTCATTGCTAACCAAAGAGGAAAAGAACCTGTACAGGCAGGCGGCCACTAAGAAGAACATTGATACAACCACGACCCCGGCCACATATTATGATTCTGGTACAGCGACCACCGCTGCCACATAGCATATGGCAAAAGAACAGTTGGGCGATCGCAGCTGAGGTTCAAAGATGTGTGCAAGAGAGACATGAGGGCACTGGACATGGATCCAGCAACCTGAGAAGATGAAGCTGCCGATCGCACCAAGTGGCGATGCTATCTGCGGCGCCACCTCAGATTGAGCGAAAAGAAACTCACACAACAAGCAGAAGATAGGAGAAAACTTCGAAAGAAACACCAGGAAAATAAGCAGCCGAGGGCTGTCACCTCAGGGGCGCATTCCCATAGTCAGTTATGACTGAAAGGGCTATTATTATTATTATTATAGTGTACTAACTAATTAGATGTATTTCATTTTTTTTTTTTTGCCATTTTTTTTTACATCTTTTTGTTTTTTTCTGTTATCAGCAGATGTGGCTGTAATATATGATGTTTTATCCAGAGTTGGAGCTCTTGAAGATACCATGCATTCCCTTTGTGTTAGGATAGAAGATCTTGCCACAAAACAAACTGGTGTCCACAAGGAAGTTAAAGAGATATCAGACAAGCAGTCTGACGTGGATAAGGAAATCAACAAGGTTGCATCAAAATTTAACTTGTTAAAAAATGAAGAAAACAAAATACTCAGTGAAATCAAGGGAGAAATTGATAAAGTTTCTGACAAACAAAATAAAATGAAAAAGCTTACAACAAGGCATCAAAGTTTGGAAAAACAAGTAGACATGCTCTCTGCAAAACAAGATGAAATGCAAGATGCAAATTCTTTTAAGATGAGCATCCTTGAAGATCTGAAGATGCAGGTTGTTGCTGTTAATACTGAAACAGAATACATGAATTCTCAGGTTCATTCACTGCAGGCTGCTCTTGATAAAAGTGAATCTGCTGTGGCAGAACTCTTAACTAAAACTAATTCATTGGAAACAGTTACAGAAGATCTGTCTGAACAAGTCAAACAAAGTCTGGAAACACTTGAAATCATCTCAGCAAGTCAGGAGAAACATGCATTGACACAGAATGATGAATTTGAGGTCCTTGTGAATGATAAATTAATACGGGCAGAAACTGCATTCCAGAAAGATCTAAGAGAAGTCCACAAGCAGATCAAGGAAACTGAATCCAATGTAATCATACATTTATTATCTTGTAACGTTGTTCTTTATTAAGAGCTAAACTGTTGATGCAATTATTATCTTTAAATGTAATCATTTTCTTCTTTTCCTTAGCCTTCTTTTAATAATTGTTATTAAGGTATAGTTGAAAAGAGTTATTATTCATGTTATATCTATGTGTGAGTGAGCTCAAGATAGTATATTTAGGAGTCCAACCAATATGTGTAATACATTTAAGAACTATCCCTACCATTGTAGAATCATACAAATATCTTGGCAGCAACATAGACAAAGTTGGAGGTACAGACAGTTATGTCTAAATATAGATAAAACAGGCAACGGGAGCATTTATTGCTTTGGGAAATGTATAGAAATTAAAAGAAATCAAGCCTAACACAAAAAACAAACAAAATTCAACTCGTAGCTCAAGTCAGTCCTATTGTGTGACTCTGAAACATGGACAACTAAGAGGTTACAGACTTTCATAAATGGGTGCATGCACAGAAGGAATGAAATAGTACAACAAGATCACCAATGTGGAATTGATGACAAAAACCAAACCTGTGACAGTGGAACAGAGGTGAGAAAAAAAATGCTGTCTATGGAAGGGATATATGTTGATAGCATTACAAGGTAGCTCTTGTTCTGGAATCCTCAGTGTGAGAGAATTAAACCAAAAAAGGCTTGGAGGCTAGAACTGGAGATAGAAATAAAAAAAGATGACATGACAAGACCTTGAGATGATAGAGTGTGTTCGGAGTACTTGGCATGTGTCTTGGCCTATACTGCTCAGGGAGCTGAAGTGTAGTGAATGTATTGATGACCTTTACTGAACATCACTCCCACTGTCTTATTTGCATTCAACCAGAATCTCCAATTTGTCATCCATTTGTATACTTTATTTATTTGTTTTCGTAGATCCTCATATAAGTTTGGTACATTTTCCCCAAGTTTCCCATGTAGCAACATCATCTGCCACATTTTTTTGTTTGTTATGGTACGCCCGCAAAATCTCCAGTTAATATGTCTAACCCGAGACTGATTTTACGTGAGTATCCCTTTTTTCTCTGTACAATGACAGGTGTCCTCTCGCCATTCAGGCAAATACTCTCCGATTTCGGAGGTAGGCCTACCCATCAGAGCTGGGTCGGTTCAGGAGCCGTTCAGGTTATTCCAGTTCCTGGTCGACGACACTCTTTCAAATATCTTCGCCAGGGCTCGATATAATCCAGTCTAAGTCCCGGTCGACGACACTGCTTCAGATGTCTTCGCCAGGGCGCGAACCTGGATCACACGATCGCCAGCGCAGTGTGGTAACCATTACACCAGCGCAGCTCCCGATCTGAGAAATGTGACAATGTATTGTTAACATCTTTAAATTCATCATCTGTATCATTTACCATTGCAGTAAAAATTGATGGAAATGGTACTGAGTCTTGAGCAAATCCATTCTGTTGTTCATATAGTTCTGATTCGTTATTTATTACCTGTGCAGTGTATATATGTTGTAGTGAGTTTTCTAAGAAATACTTGTCAACCCCAGGAGATGAAACACTTGTACAAAAAAAAAAATTTAAAAAAATCCTGTACAAAATCTGAAAACCTGTACAAAAAATAATAAAAGCATACACAGCCAGAAGAAAACCATACAACGACTCTTGTTCTTTGAGTAAACAAAAGATCATTTTGTTGTTTTCGCCCGTGCTTTCACGTAAGTTATTGTTTACCATTTTTCCTTGTTTGCATTGGGCATACTTGGTACAATTCTTCACATTGGATATAATAGGAAACTCAGTACTGAGCATTACAACGAAATATTTATTTATATATACTAACAATTAGGCGAAAAACCTGTAAAACAAGTATATCATCATCATCAGTTGCCATCTCCACAACGAAGGTTGGCTGTAATGGATCTCCAACGTTTTCTGTCTCTTGTCTTGGTGGTGCACTCTGATAGACTCTTTCCTGTCTATCTCTTGATGTTATCTTCCCACTTATAGCGCTGTCTTCACCTTGCACGTTTGCCTTCAACTCTCCCTTCTGTTATGGTCGTCTTCAAGGTGTTATGCCTTTTTATGTGGCCAAAGTATTTTAGCTGCCGAACTTTGACCTCCCTCATTAGTTCTCTTTTCATACCTAGATTTTCTAGGACCTCCTTATTTGTTTTCATCTCTTTCCATGAGATACGCCCCATTCTTCTATATATCCACATTTCAAGAGCCTCAATTCTTTCTTCCAAATGTTTATTCATCGTCCATGTTTCTGCATCATACAGAAATGCAGTATATATATAACACTTTATGATTCTCAGTTTTAATTTGAGAGATAACTGTTTAAACAAGTATATACATCTGTACAAATCTGGGGGAAAAACTTGTACACAATATGTGTAAGCTGTACTAGTTGGCATGTATGCTAAGAAGTGCTGCAGACTGATTAATTCTCTAAATTTAAAATTTTCAGTACAAAACTTTGTGTCAGATGTTGGACAACAGACTACAGCCTCTAGAACAACTTAGACATACCCTCAATGACAGATCAAAGGCACGAGATGAGAATGTGACGAAGGTGAAATTTTAGTTTGTTATTCACGGTATATTTACAAAACAACAAGAACATTTTATCAGTTTCTCACATCGGTGTGTAAGTATTTTTTTGATAAGCCATTCATATGTTTCTTCACGTATTCCTTTCTTGCTTTTCTGTTAGGTTGCATCCCTTCAACATGCCCCAGCCTACTTAAAGTTTACGTATTCATAGAGATGATTATGATGGAATAAAGTTATAACATAGCAAAACATTGCATGAGAAAATTAAATCTATATTGTCTATATGTGTGACCTTTCACATTTTTCAGCTTCAGGAAGTAGTGAAGGAAGTTGCAGCAATCTCTCCGAGAATAGCAGAACTAGGTAAATCATGTGCCCTGAGTTATTTTCAGTGTATAACAAGGAACAGAAAGCTAAAGGAAAAACAAAAAATAATACCTTGTATGTCTCACAGCTAACTCATTAACTTAAAACACAGTGAAGTTATCAAGGTTTATTTATCCCCTAGTTTAAACGTTTACTCAGTATTTCTTTGCTGAATTCACGTTTGGCTATATAGGAACAAAACTGAGTTAAAGGGTACAGTCATGAATGAAACTGACATTTTTAGTTGTTTCTGTCCTTTGTTTTACAGCAGGGGACAAGGGAGAACAAAACGTAGTTCTTATTCTGTGTGGGGACCTGGCTGGACATGAAAGATTCTACCTATGTTCCTTGTGTCCTGGCCAACTGGACAAAAAGGGCGACAGGCCTTTTCTATTTTGTACAGTAATAGCATAGTCTTTATTGATTTCACGAAGTTTGACTGCAGTTGTGTTAATTGTTCATTTCAATTCTCAAATCCTAGTTTTTGTGTTTATCTTCCTCAAAATTGTGTTAGTATAGGTGTCAGGCATCTTCTTCCAGCTGCTTGTCGTGAAATCCCTCACCAGTCAGTAATTTTACAAGAGGTCATCTTAGGATCTGCTGTGTTGGGCAAAGTATGATGTGGATATACTCACAGAAGTTACTGTGGCACCATTAAACATAATCATTGCTTATAGATGACCATTCTGATGTCTGTGACATGTACTCAGTATCAAAGGGAACACACTCTTGTGAAATTAAACTAGACAACAACTAATACATCATCACTGTCATAATTACCCTTCAGTTCCCTACGGAGCATAATTCTTCAATCAGATCACACCAGGCCGTCCTCTCCTATGCAGTCTGCTGAAGCTCTCATCATGTCTTCTTTATCCGGTATAAGTCTCTTCACCACGTATTTTCGGTCTATATCCATTCCTATTACACTGGGGATGTTTGAACTTGGACTGCCTTGTATTGCTGTCAGCTGGTTTCATTAAAATATATCCTATTCAGCATCAACACTTATTTCCTCGCGTCTTGGTCCAGGGGTATTTGTCTAGTTCTTTCCATGAGTTCCAAATTTATTGTGGCCGTGCGTGCTGATGACGGTGTTTATAGTGGGTTCGTATCACTGCCCCAAACAGTAGGCAGTTGGATGATGATGTTAATTTATTTCTGATGACATTTTGACGATTTTACAGCAGCCTATGACAGACAGATGGTTGATGGTTTTATTATCTGGTAAACATACTTCACGCCAACAGAGATGAACGTAATACGAAGTTTTTTTTTTACATAAGGAATTCAGCAACAGTTGAAATGAGATGTTCTGCACAACCTTCCACTTAAGGCTGGTAACTATTGTACAACAACATTTATTTCATGATGCAATTTCTAAAACATCGTCCTTACTCATTCTCCTATTATTCTCTTAGGCACCACCACTGCTTCTTTATTTGTCTACTGACTCTGGTAGTCAGGGTGGTTATAGCTTGAGAACCACTGTTGTCATTTCAAAACTTCTGTCATAGCAATTTTCTCAGTACTCGTTCTTACTTCTGCTATTGCTTGCTCTGTTGTGCTTGTATCTTGAATATTCGAGTCTTAGTGTGATTACTTGGTGTATCTTTAGAAAAGACTAGCCTAACCACCAGGGGTAATATTTTATACCAAATGTCTATTGTTTCACATTTCTCAATGGCTAGCTGATGCCTATTGTTCTTCTCATTATTCTGTTTATCTAATTGTCGAGGTTCGACATTCCTGGTCGTATCGTCGTCTTGAGAAGGTGTACATTTTCTTCAACATGGGAACACTGTCTCTCTTGTCCATCCTTCTTAGTATCTTTAACACTTGGGAGAGAACCCATATTTCTCAACTTACGCCTAACGCGTAACTGATTTGAACTGATTAAACCTACAACCCCGATTTACCATTACAATAATTTACGAAGTTTCTAGATCAGACTTTGTCACGAACCGTTCACTCGCTTCTACAAAATCCCTGGCAAAACTTGCTTCGTTCGCATTACCCGTAAAACCAAACTCACTTTATCCCTCAAGGGACGTAATTATAAATTATCTCGCGTTGCTTCCCAATCAACAAGTCATAGTTTTATCGTCCCCTAACGCAAACTCCAAGCCCGATAAATCAGCTTATGCTAATTTATGAAACCGAATTTATAACACACGACTCCCTATTAACTAAAAACTGAACGGCTGGAATTTTCACGTGCCTGTGGCCTAATGGATATGAACGCGGTTTCATAATCCAGATATACCAGGTTCGAAACCTGCTGCATGCGGTTTGGTAGCAGATCGCTTTGTGTGGATTTTTAACAATGGTATAAGCGCCGTACCGTTCAGAAAGCAATGGCAAACTACTGAATGAAAAAAAATTGCCTAGAAAAATCACAAACAGCCAATAAAAGCTGGGGTTGATTGCCACGTCCTGTAAAGGATAAGCAACTAACTGTGGTAGGAAATTCTCTACTCAGAGAGGAATGAAAATCCATAGAGCGAAAAAGGGGTGTGGGAGTTCATTAGGATGACATTAACAGCGCTCTGTCTCGACGGGTAAGACGTTAGAAGAACGCAGCCAGGAGTCAATCCACAGTGCTGAGTACATTCAAGTTGATCTGCCTGATGATGATCTCACACACTTCTTGGACGGAAAGATAGATGCAATCAAGTTTCCACCTGCCAGTGCAAAAGGGCTTTGGGAACAGCTGGACGAAGCTTTAGCAAAAGAGTTGGATAACAACCTGAAGCAGATTACTTGGAGAAGAAGCTTGAAATCTTCGGCGACATAATATATCTTCACTGTCGCAAAGTGTTCGGAGTCAGGGAGGCAAGGGAAAGTAACCCACCACGAAAAAGTAGAAGACAAATTAAAAAGAAGAAATCAGGAAACAGAAGAAGCATGCCCGAAAACTGTTCAAGAACGCAGTTGCCACAGAGAAGGAAGGATTACGGCAGGTTTGGGAGCACCTGAAAGGCCAACATAATGCCCTTTGTTGAGCAGAAAGGTTGTGCAGGAAGAGAAGGAAGACTCGAAGTGATAGCGAAAGATTCTTCAGGGAGCCCTTCAAGTTTGCCAAAGAACTGTTTGAGCAGCCACGGTCGGGTACGCTAAACATCAGGAAAGAAGACCTGGAAGAACACCTTAGAATGACGTATTCAGATGGTCGCAAAGATGAGCCGCTCAGCAGCATGGCAGACCTTAAATGGCCGAGTAAGCCAGGAGCTGAATTTAACACCAAGCCCCCAACGATGCAAGAGGTAGAAAGCATTGTCCAGAAAGCTCGGTGCAAGTCAGCTCTAGGTCTTAATGGTGTTCCATGTGTTGTGTATAAGAGATGCCCTGGGGTGCTCAAACGATTGCTCCGTTTACTGAAGAATGCGTGGAAAACCCAGCTTGTAAGCAAGGAATGGAGGAAGGGAGTCTACATCCCGAAGGAACAAAATTCCACAGACATCAGTCAGTTCAGGCCAATCTCACAACTTAATGTGGAAGGGAAGATATTCTTGTCAGTGATGGCGAAAAGGCTCACTACATACATCCTTGCAAATGGGTACATTGGCACTACCATTCAGAAAGGAAGTATCCCAGTTACACCAGGATGTCTAGAGCATGCCACAATGATCTGGGAAGCAATCCAATAGGCAAAGTCTGAATGAAAAAACCTCCACGTAATCTGGTTGGATCTAACAAATGCTTATGGATCCGTTCCACACCAGATGTTGTGGCAGACCCTAGAAATGTTTCATGTTCCACAAGAGATTGCAGCAATGCTGAAGCTGTATTTCGCAGGGTTTTCTGTCAGATTTTCAACCAGCAAGCACACAACGAAGTGGATTGGCCTTGAAGTTGGAATTGCGATGGGATGTACCATCTTTCCGATACTATTCGTCATGGCTATGCAGGTAATCTTCAATGTAGCTGAAGGAATGGCTAAAGGTCCAAAGCTCGGTGGAATGCGTCACATGCCACCGCTCAAAGCATTCATGGATGACACAACAATTCTGACATCAGATGAACATCAGGCCCGGAGGATGTTAGCACGCCTGGATGAACTAGTCAGCTGGTACAGAATGAGCTTCAAACCCAAGAAGTCGAGAAGCCTATCAGTGAGGAATAGGAAGATAGCAGAGGTCATATTCATGGTTTCCAACCAAAGAATCCCTACTGTCATTGAGAAACCTGTTAAAAGTCTTGGCAGGGTGTACGATGACTCATTAAAAGACTCGAAGGCAGTGCAACAGATAATAGAAATGGCAGGCAGAGGGCTACAGATCATAGACCAAAGCAGACGCCAAGGAAAATTCAAACTGTGGTGCCTCCAGTTCATGTTGATACCTAAGTTGCTGTGGCCACTGCTTATATATGAAATAAGCACAAGTACAGTGGAAGCTATAGAGCAGAAGGTCAACAAGTTCATGAGGAAATGGCTAGGGGTACCACCAGGCCTGTCAGATGTAGCACTGTACTGCAAAAAGTCAAAACTTCTGCTTCCCTTCAAGTCAGTTGTTGAAGAATACAAAGTTGGAAATTCAAGCTTACAATGATGCTACGCGAGTCAGCAGATGACGTGGTTAAGTCCATTCAGCCCACACTGAAAACGGGAAGGAAGTGGAGAGTGGAAGAAGCTGTTGATGCTGCCCAAGAGTCGCTCAAACCGAGGGAGATAATTGGATACACACAAACGAATAGACGGGGATTTGGTCATGGAGACATCCGCTGGTGGTCCAAGGCATCAAGTAAGGAGCGCAGAGACATGGTAGTTCAAGAGATACGAGGAGCTGAGAATGATAAGAGGTTGCAAAAAGCTGCGCAGCAGGCCCAACAAGGACAATAGACTACATGGGAAGGAGCCCAGCAAAGGTCCTTGACATGGAATGATATATGGCACCTCTTAGACTCAGCTTCGTTGTTAAATCAATGTATGATCTGCTGCCGTCGGCCACAAACCTTTGTGAGATGGGGAAAGTCGGATGATGAGCAGTGCCCCCTGTACCAGGGGAGGTAGACACTTAATCACGTGCTCTCAGCGTGTACGGTGTCATTAGGGCAAGGGCGATAAACTTGGCGCCACAACAAAGGGCTACTTGAGCTGGCTGCGACAATAGACCTGGCAAGGATGAAGGCGAATAGCAAAGCCAGGCCGAGCACCGCAAATACATACTTTCTGAGAACAGAAAAGTCAGCACACCCCAAACCGAGTAAACCAGGTAGCAGATTACCATCTCTTCTTGACTGTGCAAACGCCTGGAAGATGGCGGTAGATCTACCTGGACGAGGGGCATATCCAGAGAGTTTCAGAAAATCGCGGAGACGGCTGGATATAGTGCTTCATTCTTCAGCATCGCTTCAGGTTATACTGATTGAACTGACCGTGCCATTTTAATCCAGATTGGACGAGCAACATTCGTTCAAAGCGGCCAAGTATAATGATCTGGCCGCGGATCTGAGACACGATGGGTTCACTGCAAGGGTCATGGCTGTTGAGGTGGGCGCAAGAGGGCTCGTGGCTGCATCAGTGTATGATTTATTGAAACTGCTGGGGCTGAGGGGACAGTCGAGAACAAGAGCACTGAAGAGGCTTAGCGAAACTACCGAAAGGGCATCGTGCTGGCTGTGGAACAACCGCAATGGGCTATGGAACTCGTGACAGTAAACTCAGCGGTACAGAAAACATCAGGAATTTTTATAAGTCCACATTACGTTGAGTTTTTCGGTGTACTGATGAAAGGGCTCTGACTGACGGGCAACATGCGGCGTATATTATAAGAGGTGTTGGGCATAGAATTTCAGTTGCTAGCGCACAGTGGCTAGCCTCGTCGGCTTCGCGCAGGTGTGTCAGTGTCTGTCCCTAGTCGTGGTGTGTGACGGAACGAACGGAATAATTTGTCTTCTCTTTATTACTTTCACAATTGCCTCCACGGCTGGCGGAGTTGTGGATTTCAAAGTTGCTACCAAAGTGAAATGGGTTCATTTTCGATACAAGACAACAGGAGGCTGAGACACTTGTGAGTCATGACCCAAGTTTGCCACCCCCCTTAGAGTGTAAAGAAGTATACAGGGCCGAAACACTTGTTCGACGGGGAACTACTTCTGATGATCAGATTGCCTCCTGTTGTATCGCTCTGTAAAGAGTATCCTATCATCATAAAAGCATGATTTTTTTTCTCAAGAGGCGCGATTTAGGAGTTACCGCCCTTTTCTTACAATTCAACAAGTCATAGTCGTATCTCCCCTTTATTTAAACCCAATAGTCTTTCACTTTCCGTATGCAAATTTTGGTTGAACAGAATATAACAGCAAAATAACAGACGTAAGAAAAAAAAAAACATGGTAATCCTTCCAATATGGGTCTCTACCAGTTCATGAGACACAAATACATAGCAGTTAATGACAAACAAATCTTTAGTAAAAATGTTGTCCCAAAGTTCTTTACATAGTTTGAGAGTCAGTCTACAAGATAAGTGTCCTGAATATATCCACATATAACCCTGGGCTATCAATATTCACCACCTTGTGTTGTCCATGATGATATTTTTATTGATATTATTTAACTAAAACTTGTTGCATTGTCTTTTTATTTACCCTTGCTTTACAACTGTTTTTATTTATCTGTAGCCATCTTTGTACGAGGGGCGTTCAGAAAGTAATGCACCACATCGTTTTTCTCAGGAGCTGTTTATTCAAAAAGCATGAAATTTATAGACAATATACATGGATATGTCATGTAAACATCGGTATTATTCAACA
Source organism: Oreohelix idahoensis (assembly GCA_024509875.1). Lineage (NCBI taxonomy): Eukaryota > Metazoa > Mollusca > Gastropoda > Stylommatophora > Oreohelicidae > Oreohelix > Oreohelix idahoensis. Next base: position 68,131 of record JAMPIV010012403.1, read on the forward strand.
TAATCCCCATCAACTTGTACGGCTTTATGCCAGCGCGAAACAAGTGCATGTATTCCTAGCCCGTACCAGATTTTGTCTTGATCATGTAGCCATTTCTTCGCTGCATGAATCACTCCTTCATCATCTTCAAACCTTGTCCCACGGAGTGCATCTTTAATTGGACCAAATAGATGAAAATCAGAGGGTGCCAAATCGGGACTATAGGGTGGATGGGGTAGTACAGTCCAACCCAATTTGGTGATTGCTTCCCGTGTTGCCAGACTTGTGTGAAGTCGCGCATTGTCGTGAGAGAGAAGCAGGTCTGCTGGATTCTTGTGCGGCCGAACTCTGCGAAAACGTTGATTGAGTTTTTTCAATGTCTTAATGTAAGCTTGCGAATTGATTGTCTCTCCTCTTGGCATAACGTCCACAAGAATCACACCTTCAATGTCCCAAAAGACAGTGATCATGACCTTTCCAGCTGAAGGAATTGTCTTGAATTTCTTTATTCGTGGTGATTGCGGATGATGCCACTCCATTGACAGTCTTTTTGTCTCAGGTTCAAAATGATGTGCCCAGGTTTCGTCACCTGTAACGATCTTAGCCAAAAAGTTCTCTCCATCAGCATTGAAACGCTCCAACAGTTCAGAAGAAATTGCTTTCCTTTGCAATCGGTGGTCATTTGTGAGACTTCGAGGAACCCATCTTGCGCAAACCTTAGAAAATCCGAGAGTTTTTATAACTGCATTTGCACTACCAATGCTGACTGACAGCTGAAAGGGCAATTGTTGAGTAGTGATTCGCCTATCAGTAAGAATAATGCCCTCAGCGCATTTCAACATTTCTGCGTTGGTGGCTGTTGCAGGACGTCCACAGCGCGGCCGATCAAGCAGCTCCGTATCTCCACTTTTTGATTCTTTGATTCTCTGAACCCAGCAACATACTGTACTCCTGTCGACTGCAAAACTTCCATACACATCACATAGACGCCTGTGAATGTTCACAACAGTTTCCTTCTCTGCAACGAGAAATTCTATCACAATTCGCTGCTTATAACGCAAGTTGCTAACACGCTCCATTTCAACGGTTTAGGGCAGCCGTATAATATGGCCGGTTGCAGTGCAATTTGGTGCACACAATTGGCACATGCCATATTTGAAGTGTGCAAAATTTCATGCTTCTATCTTCATTATTAGCTGAGAAAAACGATGTGGTGCATTACTTTCTGAACGCACCTCGTATCTTTTTTTTTTTAATCTAAGTTTTGTGGTATTTGTCACTTGACTGCAGTCAGTGTTATTATGTTATATTTCCTATATACATTTTAAAAACATATGTTTATCTCATTAAAATTAGTTTTATGTTTATTTTTACTGTGAGCAAATATTATGTTACCATGTCTCCCTGTATGTCATACAGAGCTAGTAATATGAGGTTGTGCATGAGGTTGTGTATAAGGTTGTGTATGAGGTTGTGTATAAGGTTGGCTACATCATCATGTAAAATAAATTGCTGCAGAAACCATCTCTCCAAGAGCATGTGAATACTCAGTACAGTTTCCAGCAAAGGGACAATCTACAGTGGTAGTTCTATGCTCCTTAAGGAGCACAACAGGAAAAATGATTATGATGATGATGTCTCTCTGGGATTATTGTGGTAAAGTGGGATGTTATAAATATTTATAGGGGACTTAGTGTACTGACTGAGATCAGCTGTGAAGGTATCTGTATCTAATAGGTGTAGTGTTTTACAGATAACCTTACTTGCTACCACATTATACCTCAGTCAGAATTATTCTGGAATATTGTGATGACTACGTTAAATGTCTAGGGTATGTATATGATGAAGTGTAAGTCACAACAACAACAGACAGATACACAATTTAATTTATTCCACCACACTTGACAACACTGTGACACTCACACACATTTAACACTCTATAAGACTATCTTAAATGAGTCACTGGTAAAGTTTCAAATATAAATATGTATTAATTACTTTCACTAATATATATGTCCTGATTCAACTACAAAGTGAACCAGGAATCACAATTAATTGTAATCACAATTTATATGTACAGAATTTATCAATATGAACCTTGTAGTGACATATTTTATAAATATTATCCTATGTGTGTCAGTTGTGTAGTAGTAATATGAAGTAATACTGGTTTTGTTTTTTCAAGCTATGTTGTTATTTGTCATCATGACTTCAAGTGTTTGTTTATCTTGGAAATAGTATGGGGAAAAGTTCACAGTTCCTATCAATTTAAACACTGTATTTTCCCTCTGTTTTATTATAAAGTCAGATTTTAAGGGGGGGGGGGGATAATGTTGAGCTCCTCTGGCCACAGACGCTTATCTTTCGTGATGGCGGCAGGAAAAGACTCCTCTGCTCGATAGCCTCCCTGTGTTCTGGAGACACCTCACTGGTCACTATCTGGACCCAGGAGTATGCTGTCAGCCTCTAGATTCAGCAAAGCTCAGACCAGGTGCTGCTCAATAACTTTAGGACCACGGTCCCTGAAACAAGAAGGTTGTACCTCCCATTTCAGAACTAATTTATAATAAATTTCCAGACTGAACACAATACATAACAAACACTGAGTTCAGAGCGGTAGGCCAACTGCTATCTTCATCTGAAACAATTTTCACCAGTATACTCCTCCCTAATGGTTACTACGCCTCTGCAATTCCAGCATGTTTTCTTTCTAGTCAATAAGATAGGTGTCAGTGTACTGTTTGGCAATTCCATGCAATTTTACTTTCCTCCGACACCTTCTGTTCAGGTTGGAGCACTATATAGGCTTTACCTCATGTTCGCTACTGAACCACACATATATACAGACATAAATTATCAATTTACATTCAGTTTTCATTAAAAAGATATCAAATATTTCAAGCTTACCACAATTCATGGAATAATACACAGTTACGTTGACTGGCAATGAATATAGCACAATTTCGATCTGCCGATGTCCCAGGCTTTTATTTAGAAAAATATGCACTGGCGCTCAACGCACTGGTTCTTTAGTAAGTTTATTTGAAAATGTGGTGCTGACCTGACGCCTCTGATTGACTATATTGGCGGGTCTAACCAATCGAGCCATGTTTACACAAGCGTTTGAAAAAAAGTACCCTACTACTGTTTCCCCTAGCAACAAAGAAGTAGTATTTATAGTCCGACTAATCGTGTTTAGCCTTACATTTACTTCTATCCAATCAAATAGGTTTTTACATGGGGACCTATTTCCCGTACAATGGTGGTTTTAAAACCTGCCACTGAGCGATTCTGATTTTGGTGTTGTCTGACAGCACCACCATTTTATTTTGGCTATAATTTGGTAATTCCTAGACTATTTGCGTAACCTTTAACATATTCTTTGTCAGCAAGTCCTAAGGAACCCAAATATATAAATTTAATGGGGCTAAGGGGCTGCGTTCAAAATATGCATTTTCTTCTAGGATAGTCGTGCTGTTGCCACCTCCTCACTTCCAAACTTTATGGTGTCTGCTGTACTGTCATACTAATGTCAGGATTTCAGACATAAAACAGTAGAATGTCATGTTTCCTAATAAGCGTTTTGTAAGTTTTTTTAAACCTAACTCTCGTATGGGTAGTGTTTTTTATCACTGTCGATTTGAAAAAAAGTTAGTGCTTGTGGCCTTACACGCGTGTTAGGGGTGGCATTAATTGTGTATCGCGAGACTGTGGTAGTATTGCCTGCGTTCCGGCTTTCAGCCCCTCCCTTTCTTTCTATCCTTAGTCCATCTGTCTTTCGTTTATGGTAACTTAGTGTATAAAATGACATGAATGGAATATTAAATATAGGTCAGCTTGCGTATCTCAAGGTTTTCCTTAGAAAGGCAGTACATGTTTTATCGTAGAAAGCGGGTATTGAAGCAGTAGGCTTTTACTATCAACGTGAAACGTTACAATTTGCAGACGAAGGAGAAAACAAGGGGGATTTCGAGTACAGTCATTGTGACAGCACTGTTCTTTACCATTCTTCTTTCTTTCCTTTTATTAAATTTATTTGTTAGGCTTTACATTTACGTTTTAATTTATATATGTGGATTAGAATTTCACACGACAATTATGTTGATGATGTCTCTCTGGGATTATGTTGATAATGTCTCTCTGGGATTATGTTGATAATGTCTCTCTGGGATTATGTTGATAATGTCTCTCTGGGATTATGTTGATAATGTCTCTCTGGAACCAGTTTATATGTTTATGTTTCTATTAACAATAAGTGCCCTGTTTATAAATCTTTGTCATTAGTTTAGTGGTGAATCATTTATCCTTGTAAGACAGTATTATTTGATTTATTACAGAAATGCAGTCCTCAAGACCAGTAGTTGGCTTCACTGCAGGGGCAATTAAGATACAATATTTTGCCAAGGACACAGTTATAACCAGCTATAATCAGAATTATTGCAATATAGGTGGTCACTTTAACCCATCAACTGGAATATTTACTGCCCCAGTAGATGGGATATATTTTGTGAGCATCACATTGATGTGCGAAAACATCTCAAGTACCCCAGAAATTGCAGTCCAATGTAAAGATTCTAAATACTTGACATGTGAAAAGGTATGCCATGTTCTAGCAATTGAAAATATGATTCGTACTTGTGATATTAGGCTGGTTGAAATGAAGACTGGTAATATACTCTTAGCTGAGCTCATTAATCCACGTACAACTACTGTTTATTATATAAACATAAGTCTTTCTTGTTTTAGGATTGGCTAAAGAAATGCAGTGAAACATGTGAAATTTGTTTTTTAAAGAACTGGTAATGACAGAAAGATATATTAATTGAAAATGTAGTGAAAACAAATACACCATCTCAGAAGTATACACTTACTTATTCGGAAGAGAAATAAAATAAGAACTGATGAAAACGAATAAAAGACGAAAAAGATAGGAACACTTTATCACTGAACTGATGACACAAACTAGACAAGTACAAGAAGAAAAAGACATGAGAAGAACATGCTAGAGATGGATAGGACACACACTGAGCAAACCTGTTGATAGCTTTACCAGGCAGTCCTGGTTCTGGAATCTCCAGGGTAAGAGAGACAGAGGTAGAAGAAAGAACATATAGAGAAGAGAACTAGAGCCAGACGTGAAAGTGATGAAGAAGATATAGAATGACCTTGACCTGATGACACTTTAAGTTGAAAATGGCCAAAATTGCGTGACGTCATATATTGGCAATCCCACAGAATGAAATACAATTGCTGAAACAATTATCAAGTGTTAAATAAATGTGATGACTAAAACAAACTGTCATATCTCTGCTATGATTAAAAAACTACTCGTTTATACCACGCCTGCCTTTCAATGAATTATTATAATTTAAAATTAATTTGTATAATAATATTAAAAAACAATTAATTCAAAATCTTTGGCACATGTAGTGTGACCAGAGGTCTCGGAGGTGACAAAGAAAGTGTCTCAGTGGAGATGCGTCCACTCACAATAAAAGTAAACTCTTTGTTGATAGGTAATATACATTAAATAGCTATAAATATTCTTCACTACTGTTTGGTGTAGAGACATGGACAATGAACAAGCAATTAGAAGAAGGAATTGAGGCCCTTGAGGTGAATATATAAAATAATGGGGCTAGTCACATGAAAAGAGAAGAAAACAAACGAAGATGTCCTAGAAAACCTAGCAATGGAAAGAGAATATGAAGGAGATCAAAATTAGCTAAATATAGGGGAAATAACAATGAAAACTGACTTAATGCATCACGAGTACAGGTAACATCCCTTAGCTTCTAAGTTCTACAAAAATGCAGCATATTCTGGAATGAGCAAGATCTAGATAATAATGGGAAGATAAGAGTTATTTCAGCACAGGGTTTTAGCGAGGGTCATAACGGAAATAGTACAGATAAACTCATTATTACTTAACTGCTGATGCATAGTCACATTAGCATGTTGGCTAGGCAGAGAAGTCAATGAAGGAAGAACTAAGATTAACAAAATTGGAGCAGGATTGGGAGATTTATAATCAAGAGTCTAATAGGAAAGATAATAGCCAAAGAATGGAGAGAAGCATGAGACCAGAGCAAAATATAAGAAATGCATATCAATTACTTAATACAAATCTGAAATGCAAAACGAACTGAAAAAACGAGTAAATAAAAAACTTACTGAAAAAAAAAAACCCTGCCAAATAGAACTGAATGTTGAACATTTAATTGGCAAAATCCACATCAGTAGTTGATAAATTATTAAAGCAAATTATCTCAGCAAGAAAAGCCACAATTTAACAGTCGACAGGATTAAAATTGAAACAATGAACAAACAAACTTCTGTCATGTAAACTCCTAATTTTCTTACATCACCAAAAATAGCAACACAACACCATCATTAAGAGTTAATACAGAACAGTACAAAAAGTATGCACTATCAGGAAAAATATAACTTTAAAAGAGGGCATCTGATATAACCGACATTTTTATGCACATGAATATTGGTTGAAAGAAGCGCAATAAGCAGAAACATAGCATCACCCAAAAAACAAAAACTAACCTGGGGCTATGCGATTGTGAGCGAGAATCATCACTGAAGCAGGACATTCGAATAGTTGTGCATCTTTTTGCTTCCCTCTATGCCAATATGCGAAGGTACCCAACCTATTAAAACTGAACATCTTCCGGAATATAGGTATGTAGTAGCCAGAAATATCTTCTCTGCTAAGTCAGGACTACTGCTTTCTAGCAATTTTCTTTGTGCTTGAATTGTTGAAAGTGAGTCTGTTAAAATTGTTAGTTTCTTGAAAGGGTTATTACAGAAGATTTCTAGTGCTTTTAGTATTGCCACCATCTTTGCAGTGAAAATAGACATTTATTCTGTGATACTATATCCTTTTTCCATTTTTCATATTGGAATTTATATTCCTATTCCTAATTTGCCATCTTCTCCCTCGGCTCAATCCATGTGTACTGTAATTCTGTCCTTTGATATTTAATGTATATATTTTTTTTGGCTGTGTTTTAAAATATTTTCAGTATTATTAAGTATTTTTGTAAGGTGGTAGTCCGTGTCTGGTTTCTTGAGTTCCAAGGGTGGAAGTACAGGCTTGTATTCACAACTGTCAAGTCACAAATCCAATAATACAGAACCATACTATATATTACCAAGAAGAGATCAAGTGATAATTTTCTGACTGAGAACCAGCCATTACAGACTCAGATACCATCTGTTCAACAAACTCAAAATTGGACAGACAGATGTGTATCCATGTGGGGAGGACAAACAAACAGTAGAACATGCACTCCAAAACTGTTGGCTTGATGAGCAGAGCAGGGTAGCAGCATGGCCCTCTCCAACCTAGTTGAGGGATAAACTGTATGGTGATGACAGAAGCCTGAGACAGACTGTCAGCTTTATAAGAGAGATAGATGTGATTATTTGAGAGTGAACGACAAAGAAGAAGCAGAAGAAGAAACAATTGTTATTAATTTATGTAAATAAAGTATCCAGGTGGACAATTTCCTTCATACACTTCCATCTTGATAGGTATCTACTGGTATTCATTGGATTGACCTGAGCTGCTAGTTCATATTTGGTAAAAGATGTAAATGCTGGGTGAGAAACATGCATGCACTTTAGTCTTAATTTCTATCTCCATAATTCCAAAGCTAGGACTCCTAAAACGACATCTAGAGGTTCCATTGATGCTGATCTGATTGCACTTGCTATTATACACAATGATTGTTGCTGAATTCTGTCTAATTTAATCTTGTTACTGTATGCAGCAGATTTTAATCTATTTTTCCTCTAATAAAAGATTTATAAGACATGAGTATTGTTTTAGTGCTTACACCCCATCCATTATCTTTCAAACATGTTAACAAATTAGTTAATCCATTGCAAGACTCCACAAGTTTATCTGTGTGTTTAATCCACTTCAACTGTTGGTCCAGTGTCATTCCTAGGTTCCTAGGTATCAAGTGGTTTGAACTCTACTAATGTTTTGCCCTTGGATATTTATGACTGTAATCTTATTTTTTTAATTAACCCTACCTCTACTTAATATCATTCCTATTGTTTTATTTGCCTTCAACTAAAATACTCATTTTGTCATCCATTTACATACTTTATTTATTTGCTATTTTAGATCCTAGTATAATTTTGGCAGATTTGGCCCAGTTCTCAATATAGCAAAATCATCTGCAAACTGTGACAATATATTTTTCATATTTTCAATTTTTCACTTAAATCATTTACGATTACAGTAAAAATTGAAAGAGATAGTACTGATCCTTGCGGCATTCCATTTTGTTGCTCATATAGCACTGACTTATTATTATTTATCTGAACAGTGAAATATTAGTTTTGCAGGAAGTTCTCTAAATAGTTACGTATTTTACTTGTTAGTCCTATCTTTTTTCATTTTAAAGAGAGCATGTGTCACGGGGCATGTTTCTTTAGATTTAATAGGTAGTTTTCTCGTGACGACTGCACTCCCTGCATAAGAGAGCAGTACGTCTGATTACCGATAATTGCACGATACTACACGCAATGACACGAAAAGAACCCAAAATACTGTCCCTAAAAAAATGTCTCCTCTACAACAAAGCCAAGCTGACTCACGCAATTCTATTGAACGATGCCCCGCCGTACCTACGATCATTGTTTCAAACCAATAGAAGAGAGGGACTACAATTACTGTACACCAGTTACGTCTGCCCAAACCTAGGATCGACCTGTTCAAAAAGAGTCTAGCCTACTCTGGAGCCTACTTGTTGAACAGCCTTCCACGCCACATAAAAAACCTACATGCACAAAACTCATTCAACAAAGCACTTTTTAAATACTTGATCAACATCAATTATCTACCTGTAACCGACTGTTTGCTGACTGTTTATTTACAGATGTTAAAGTCTGTTTGTTCGTGTGAAATCTAGTATTTGTACCGTGTTGAAGTGTCGCTGAGTGGGCGTGTCGTTCATCACCTGGACAGTGTAATGTGGTCGTGAATTTAGGTCACCAGCGTGAAGTGCAGCCAGGATGTAGTGCAGTCACTCACACATAAACAGCATACATGTTTCTCAGGTGTGTAGAACAAGTAGTAGGATGTTGTAGTGAGTAATGGTGTGTGTACATCAGCAGATCGAGAACACGAAGTCGTATAGGCTCTTATTCAGAGACACACAAACTCACTCCACCACACGTAGAAGTCATAGATGTGGTTAATGCAGATGACCTTCTCTTCAACATTTATTACAGCAACAGTACGTTGACAGACAACACAGTCAATAGCACAAAGGATCATGGACATTTCATGTGTAGTAATGCATATAACCATCAAGCATAATCAATCCTGCATAGCTCGTATGTATGATGCTAGTAACGCTGGCTTGATAATATATATATATATATTCATACTGTAGCTCAGAGCCCCTGACTAAACGCGTCAGGTAGTCTTGTAACAAATATAGTTGTTTAATACTAAAGTCTGTGAACTTGTTGATAAAGTCAAGACTTCATCTGGCTTCACCCGCCAGACACTTCTTCTTCTGCTCAAAGATATAGGCCGTAATGTCGGGCCTCATAATAATGGATGAACAACTGTGTATTTTCATAGGCAGGCATTATCTTCCATGCCGAAACATACCGCCATAATGCGGGTTTCATATAAATATACGTTCACTGGGCTTCTGTAAAGTAATTCGACGAATAGACTTAGTTAGCTACGTCAAGCACATATAATGCACTCTGGATCTCAAGAACTGTGAGCGCTACTCACAGGTTCATACTAAATGTTCTGCTATCTTGGCATAATAATAAAGTTTATTTTACCTTGGACAGAATCCGAGAAATACACAAATAACCACTGTCGTCATTCTAGACGGACAGAAAAACTCTGGGAGAATCACTGACATCACAGTTATACTGAAGACTCTCTTTCCCAGATAGAGAAGAACAACGGCCATCTTGTCCGGTCAGAAACCAGCTCATCTCTCCCAGACGGAAGTCCTCTCGGTTCGCGCTAAAAACTAGCGCATGCGTAGACAGAACAGATTTGAGAACAGCTAACCCCCCCCGTCTTAAGACAGATCAACCACAAAGAATAAACACAGGGAAGATAACCCCAAATCAACCTGTCCCAGGGAGTTAACATACAGTTCTCTACCTTCGATCGTCAAAAGTATTAAATAGATTTACGTCTTATGAAACCGTCAAAAACGACAGCAACAGACTACCACCCCCTCCGGATAAAAAAAAAATGAAACTTTTTTTTTGGAAATACATCAATGAGCGAGATGCAACAAGCTCATAACGCATGAATGATGCGCCGATGAAAGGATCAATATTAATATAACAACATAATGTCAGACCCAATCAACGCACAATAGCGCGTCTAGTGAGAACAAAAATTCACCTCACAAAATAAGAGAAAATATTTTCTCCAAGTAAAATATATCTGGGAGGTACCATGAAATAAACATCAGTTGCTGGTGATGCTAACAAAAATCACATACATATCAAAAAATGCAATGTTATAGTAATGCGAATGATATCGTATATGGAAAAGTCATATAACCATATAAATCTATTGAAGTTTCATGTTATATAATGACTATCATCTAATGGATGGACATAATCAAAAATTGTTAAGTCATTCTATATACATATGACAATACAAGTGTATAATCTAACAAATAGAAGATGGCATCCACATAGAAAAAATCAATTCTGTATCTCGCAGATCATGTAAGCAGCATCCACATAATATGTAAGGAAGACATATGGCAACATCATGGTTCTCAAAAGCACTCCGTACCTGGTACTAGTTTGCACTGAGAACAATATAAATGACACAATTAGCAACATGCTATAATGTACTATAATTACTAATACATGTTTAAGTGTTACATGTGGCCGCATTAATTTTTTCGACCTTTATATTATGTCAACTCAACCTCCATTACACTAAAGATGGTAATAGAGAAAGAAAACAAGTAATTTACCACTCTAATGTGACAGCAAATGTGTTAATATATATTGTTATAGTGAAGAGACATATGTCTAGCAGTGTATCAGGAAAATCTAGGACACAAGACTTAAGTGGACTCATGTGGGCATCTAGACAGTATGTCTGCCATCACATTATCCAGACCACGGATAGCTCGCACCGTGAAATGAAAAGGTTGAAGAGCAATAGCATATCGAGTAGATCTCGAGCTCTTCAAATTCTTACACTGAATAGCTGTAAGAGCTTTTTGGTCTGTTTCCACAATGAAATGCGCACCAAGAAGGAATCTTTGTAACTTAAGGATTGACCAAACCATAGCCAACAATTCACGGTCTAAAACCGAGTAATTCCTTTCTGCCGCATTCAGTTTCCTAGAAATATAAATTACAGGATGCAGAGTTCCTGAATACTCTTGCATTAATGCCGCTCCGATCCCTGTGGATGAGGCGTCACTACGAAGAACAAAAGTCTTATCAGCAATAGCTAGCCTTAAGATAGGTGGGGATGAGAACAAATTCTTAATCTGATCCAATGAAGCTTGACATTCCTGGGACCAGCGTACCATGTTAGGAGACCCTTTCTTTAATAGGGTTGAGAGTGGTGCCATGATAGAGCATAGATTCTTAATGAATCTTCCGTAGAATTGTATTAATCCCAAGAGACTACGTACTTGTTTTTTTGTTTTAGGCACAGAGATATTTAATATCTTAAAAATGTTTTAGTCTTCTGTCTTCAATAGACCATGACCAACCCGATGACCCAGGAAAGAAATTTCACTAAACCCAACATAGGCTTTAGAGGGTTTTGCAGTCAAATTATGCTCGCGTAGAGTTGACAATAATTCATTTAAACCCAAATAGTGATCTTTCCAAGTATTACTGAAAAGACAGATGTCGTCTAAGTATGCAATGACATCTGAACGATATGAGAGAATTCGACGCATCATGCATACGAAAGTAGCCGGGGCGTTCATAAGCCCGAAAGGCATAAAATTCCACTGAAACAAACCCCTAGGTGTTGAGAAAGCAGTGAGAGGTTTGGCGTGTTCAGTTAACGGAACTTGCCAATAGCCTTTTGACAAGTCACGTTTAGTAAAGAATCGAGAGTTAGAAAGTCTAGAAAGTAGATCTTCTAATAAAGGCATAGGTTCAACATCGAACTTCGTAACTTGGTTCAATTTGCGATAATCTACGCAAAGGCGTATGTTATTGTCTTTCTTTCAAACAATAACCATGGACGAAGAGTATGCTGAGGTGGATGGTTCAATTATCTTCAATTGTATCATCTCATCCAATTCTTTCTCGACTTGTGCTTGGAAATGAATAGGAATAGGATATGGTCTTACTCTGATCGGAGTATGATCAGTAAGTATAATGTCATGCTCAATGACATTTGTGTGTCCAGGAATGTCGGTAAGGACATCCTGAAATGCTTGTAGCGTAGAAGATATTTGTCGCTGTTCCTCAAAAGACAAATTAGACGAAACAGTAACGTTTCTCCATGATTCCGTAGAAGTAATTGGAATCATAGGAAGAGGTAGATTAACATCCGAAAAAGAAGTTTCCTCATCCTGTATAACTGACAGGGATGAGATATGACCTTGTTGGACTGGAGAATTGTCCGTCGCCTGGAAAATAGGCTGCAAATAGTCTGGTCGTTCATGATATTCCGTAAGCATATTTATATGGAAGGTTTTATGCCTTCCATCAATATCGACAACATAGTCGACATCGGAAATCTTCGAGACTATTGCATATGGACCTTTCCATGTAATAAGAAGACTGTTCTCTCTGGAAGGGAGTAAAACAAACGCTTTGTCTCCAGGACAAAGTTGACGTAGGTGTCTCTTCTTATTAGCAAATCGTCTTGCCTTTTCCTTAGCAAATTCGGATGATGAAGTTGCTAGCTTGCATGCTTCAATAATTTTTTTTCTGAGAGCAATGACATACTCATATGAAGATTGTGTGTCATTGTCGATATTATCAGCAGTTATAAGATCATGCAGCAAAGACATAGGACCGCGCGGTCGCGCGCCAAAGACAAGTTCAAAAGGAGAAAATCCTGTGTGTTCGTTGGGGACCTCCCTATAGGCAAAGAGAGCCGCGGGTAGGACCCTGTCCCAATCCTGAGGATGATCCTCAGTTATCTTCCCCAGTAAGTTCTTGAGTGTTCTATTAAGACGCTCAACTAACCCATTAGACAATGGGTGATAAATACTACTGAAAGATCTTTTAATGTGCAGAGTAGACATTACCTGTGACATTGTCTCTGATATCAATTATGTGCCATGGTCTGACAATATTTCTCCAGGAAAACCTAAACGAGAAAATATAAGCTAAAGAGCGTCTGCGATATCAGCAGTGGAAATGCTCTTAAGAGGAATAGCCTCTGGCCAACGCGTGCACATATCAATGCACGTAAGGATAAATTGATGTCCTGTGTCCGATTTAGTCTTAAAAGGGCCAATGATATCTATGGTCATTTTCTGAAACGACCGGATAGGAATGTCTGCAGCCTGAATAGGCGCAGCATGCCATGGACCTCTAGATTTTACCTCTTGACATATTTTGCAAGACTGGCAATAAATTCGTATGTCTTTATTGACATATGGCCAAAAAAAAGACCCCAGAACTCTCGAATTAGTTCGGGAAAACCCATGTGTCCAGCACACTGAGAATCGTGTGCATGTTGAAGAATTAAGGCTCTCATACTTTTGGGCACGAGAATTTGAGAATGCATAGTCGCGTCTGAGTGTTGTACCATACGCATTAGCATACTATTCTTCATAGTGATATATGATTTGCGATTTGTATTCTGATTCGGATCACCGTTTTTAGCGAGAAGAAAGAATTTCTTTAAAGACGGGTCTTTTTCTTGTAGTTTCACAAACGAGTCATGCGAAATCTCCAAGTTATCCTCTTGGCTACTTGCTTCATTAACTTCAGTAGATGAAGTTTGAGGAATAAGAGCTTGTGCTCTTGTTACAACTGCATTGGCTGTTTGCATATTCCGTTCTTCCCAGGCGGCAATTTGCTGCGGGGTGCATTCCTTAACCCCGTGAATACGACCAATTATAAGATCCGCAATAGGATTAGGTAGAAGACATGCGTGGACATCTCCCGTAAAGAAAGGAGTAGCAATGTGAATAATAGCAGTCGAGTAATTTTCTACTGTGCCACCAAATGTTACACATTTAACTATTTTCCCCGTGGCACAGCGAGGATCTATAAGCGATTGCTTAATCCCAATAGTAGTGCACCCAGAATCAAATAGCACTGAGACTAGGTTACTATCCACGAGACCTTTATGCAAGATAAGCGATCCTCTCCCGTCATGCGCAATTGCTGCAGGGAGAGCGGGAAGAGGGTGACCACAACTTAAAGTAGTTACAGTGGTCGGTTCAAATAATGTTGAGCATTGGGTGCTTTTAGATGCTCTCCCAAAGTCAAAAGCAGCACAAGTGACAGCATTAGAATTTTTATTATCGTTCACTTGATTATTGGCACCATGAGGCTCTTGTTGTACAGAGTTTCCCTGTTGATGTGATCTCTTTTTCTTGTATTGAGATCTACCACGATTATTATTCCCTCTGAAATTATCATAGTTTGATCTACCTTGACCACCGCTCTGGTTCGAATCCCAGTTTCCATAATCACTATTGTCATTACCCCATTGATTATAGTGTTTATCTGTTTGGTTTCGATGCCCCCGCGAAGGATAGCCTTGAAAGTGTCTATAGTGACTACCTCTCCGCAAGTTTCCATAATTATTGGACCCGAAATAACGAGGACTATCAGATCGCCTCCAGTTCTTTGAAGAAGACCCATTATGTGATGTGTTACACTGATTCTGACCATAATTACGATTGCTCTTGTTATTAAAAATATCTCAAGCACCTTGGAATTTATTCATAAAGTTAGGGCCATATGGTGCTGCAGAAGCAACCGGCAATTCTTCTTTCACCTTAGCATTGCTAACGGTAGCATGGGGATGTGCAGTGACATACTGGCAACAGTATTCTTCCATGTCTTTTATGTCATTAGGTTTACGCTCATGAATAAAAGCAAGGAAAGACTCATTGACAGATGACAAAACTTTATCTCGAAGTAATAAATCCATAAGGGCTTCATATGTTTTTTCTGTCTTAGACAGCTCAATCCAACCTGTGAATGTAAGGCGTATCTTCGTAATAAAGTCAGAGAACTCTACTCCAGTTTCTGGAAGCATTGTCTTAAAACGAAGACGATAATCTTCTTTTAATTGATACCTTTTAAGTAATGTTGCCCTGACAACATCATAATTAGTTCTATCAGTGTCCTCTGCTGCCATTACATTACTTAATGGTTCACCTGAAAGTATTTCCATCAGTTGTCCGACATATTGTTCCTTATCTACCTTATGCGTTACGCATGTTAATTGAAATCTATCAAGGAAGAAGGTTATGTCGTCCCTAAGGGGGTTGAAAGGGGGTAATTTAACCTTATAAGTATTCTCCTTTATCTTACCCGAAGTTGACTGAGGAGCACTCATATTCATCACCTTTAATTTCTCCACCTCCAAAGCTAATAGCTTTTCCTCATGTTCCATTTCTGCTTTTCTTTCCTCAGCAGCAGCTTGCAGTTTTCTCTCCTCAGCAGTAGCCTCAGCTTGAAGCTTCCTCTCTTCAGCAGCAGCTTGAAATTTCCTTTCATCTGCCTGCATTTGCAATCTAAAATTCTCAGCGTCAATCTTCTTTTGTTCAGTTTCTCTGTCTAATCTTTTATTTTCAGCTTCAGCAGCAGCTTGAAGTTGTCTCTCTTTAGCTTCTCTTTGTTGCTGTATTCTTCTATCTTCAGCTTCTCTGTCCAACTGCATTTGCTTCCTTTTCTCTTCAGCCTTCTGTGCCTTGGCATATTGAGTAAGTGCAAACTCTTCCAATTTCTCACCAGTTTTGCCAAGGGCTTTCCCTTGCTCGATGAAGAAATCCAATGTAGACATTCTGTCCATTAATGTGAGATCAGACCTGAAAAATCAAATAAATTACCCTATCCCAACCACAATGGGAGACAAGTCTGTAATACTAGACTTGTATACTGACTTCACTTTATTCTATCCCAATCTCCGTGGTAGACAAGTTTTTTAATCAAAAACGTGTATAATCACCTTGTTTCTTTATAAAAATATGATCATAAATAACCTCTATCTGAAAAGTGCATCATATTAACAATAATAGTTCATGACCAAGTATATATATGTAGACTGTATATGATAAACAAGTATACGATAACAGTACAAAGACAAGAATATAGAACAACCGAAAACGTTCGCAGAAGTCAAATGATAAATAAAGCTTAACTAAATCTAATGTTGTAAAAAATTACAATGATAACTGCGAAAAATCAAAACAAATGACAACACTGTTATAAACAAAAAGGTGTATAGAAATAAATGAAAGGAAGAAAGAGAGCAGACAATTACAAACAAAACAAAAATCAAAGAATGGAAAAAAAATAACGAAAACGACACTAACACATCTCGTCACCGCTAAGAAAAAAAAATGAAAAGTAGCAACACACGTCGCTCGCAATTTCCGCTGTGGGAAATATGCACAGTCCCTACAGAAAACGCTCTTAGTAGAACCTCTGTCACGTGGTATATTCTAAAGGTATCACCAGACCCAACCAACCCGCGAAATATACACACTAACACAATATGTAAACAAAGAACATGTAAATGTGAATACACAATATAAAGAATGTGTATAGAGGAAGGCTCAGTTGAACATAAATAAAGGCACAGTTTACCACACAAACGGGCCACTTATCTTAAGCACAATCCTCAAACACTCGCAAAGATGCAGTACAATGCGGTACAACTGTAAACAACAATGAAAGACGATCCACCGTTGAAGGTCACCGTAACTTGACAACAGGTAGTGGTCTCCAAAGTGTAGCTACAAAATCATTCTCGACACCAGTTGAAACCGGAAGATCCAACGTCGATATGTTTGTAGAATGTAGTATGTAAACAACAGTTTGACCTCCTGAGCTTTAACGTAAACAACGTGACTTGAACATAACAATATATGTCCAATGACGACTGTCAAAATGTAGAAAGTTGTTTATCTCCAACGTACAGCATAAATGAAGCTCCTAAGCAGCTGTGGTCCATGAAGCAGTATGAAGCGTTGACCTGCTTAGAACGGTTCATTGCGTATCTGTCACTCCACAATGTTATGTAGAAACCCACGAATCTGGTCCACCAGATGTAGGCATGAAAAAACAGTTTAGTTGACAGCCCCACGAATCTGGTCCACCAGATGTAACCGACTGTTTGCTGACTGTTTATTACCAGATGTTAAAGTCTGTTTGTTCGTGTGAAATCTGGTATTTGTACCGTGTTGAAGTGTCGCTGAGTGGGCGTGTCGTTCATCACCTGGACAGTGTAATGTGGTCGTGAATTTAGGTCACCAGCGTGAGGTGCAGCCAGGATGTAGTGCAGTCACTCACACATAAACAGCATACATGTTTCTCAGGTGTGTAGAACAAGTAGTAGGATGTTGTAGTGAGTAATGGTGTGTGTACATCAGCAGATCGAGAACACGAAGTCGTATAGGCTCTTATTCATAATAATAATAATAATAATAGCCCCTTCAGTCATAACTGACCATGGGAATGCGCCCCTGAGGTGACAGCCCTCAGCTGCCTATTTTCCTGGTGCTCCTTTCGACGTTTTCTCCTCACCTCTGCTTCTTGTGTGAGCCTCTCCCAGCCCAATCTGAGGTGGCGCCGCAAATAGCATCGCCACCTAGTGCGATCGGCAGCCTCATCCTCCCATGTTGCTGGATCCATGTCCAGTGCCCTCATATATCTCTTGCACACATCTTTGAACCTCAGCTGTGGTCGCCCAACTGTTCTCTTGCCATCTGCTAATTGTCCGTAGAAGATATCTTTTGGGATGCGACCATCTTCCATGCGCCGAACATGGCCAAGCCAGCGAAGTCTGCGCTGTCTAAGAAGCGTATACATACTTTGAAGGCCAGCACGTGACAACACCTCGACATTTGTCACTTTATCTTTCCACGAGATGCCGAGGATGCGGCGTAGACACCGCAAATGGAAGGTATTGAGCCTTCTTTCTTGCTTAGCATAGGTCGTCCAGGTCTCGCTGCCATATAGGAGTGTGCTGGTGACGCAGGCATTATATACCGCAGCTTTGGTCTTCATTGTGAGTTTAGAGTTTCCCCAAACACGCGATGTGAGGCGGGCAAAGGTAGCTGCAGCTTTGCCAATGCGGCTGTCGATTTCTGTATCCAGTGAGAGTTTGTCATTGATGGTAGACCCTAGGTATGTGAAGTGGTGCACCACTGCCAATTCATAGTTATCGATAGTGATAACTGGTGCAGCACCCACATCCTGACTCAGCACATTCGTTTTCTTTAGACTTATTGTGAGGCCAAAGTCCTTGCATGCTTTAGTGAAGCGATTCATCAAGCTCTGAAGCTCCTGTTGGCTTTGAGTGACGACTGCAGCATCATCAGCGAACAACAAGTCTCTTATAGTGACCCTTCTGATTTTTGTTTTTGCCTTCAGCCTTGAAAGATTAAACAGACGGCCATCTGACCTAGTGTGAAGGCATATTCCTTCAGTTGCATCTCTGAATGCATGTTTCAAGAGTAAGGCAAAGAAGATTCCGAAGAGGGTCGGAGCCAGAACACAGCCTTGTTTAACGCCACTTCGTATATCAAAGGGCTGTGACGTGCTTCCAGCATATTGGACTGTTCCCTTCATGCCGTCATGGAATGACTTTATCATTTCCAGCATTTTAGAAGGGCAGCCTATTTTCAGGAGGATTTTAAAGAGTCCATCCCTACTAACCAGGTCGAATGCTTTTGTGAGGTCTATAAAGGCGATATATAATGGTCTTTTCTGCTCTCTTGATTTTTCCTGAAGCTGGCGGAGAGAGAAGATCATGTCTGTTGTTGATCTGCCAGCTCGGAATCCACACTGTGACTCTGGATATATGCGCTCAGCTAACTTGTGTAGTCGCATTAAGATGACTTTGGCAAAAACCTTACCAACAATACTAAGAAGAGAGATGCCTCTGTAGTTATTGCAATCACTTCTGTCTCCTTTATTTTTATACAGTGTTACAATCTTGGCATCTCGCATGTCTTGAGGAATAGTTGTCTCTTCCCAGCACTGGCACAGCATCCTATGCAGGGGATGTAATAGCGTACTCTTACAGCATTTGATTAAATCAGGAGGAATCCCATCACTGCCTGGTGCTTTGCCAGAGGCCAAGCTATTAATGGCCTTGCTGAGTTCCTCTAATGTTGGTTCGGCATCCAGCTCCTCCATAGTTGGCAGACTGTTGACACCATCAAGGGCTGCAGGCGTAACGGTATTGTCTCTAGCGTAAAGCTCAGAGTAGTGCTCGACCCACCTCTCCATCTGCTTACCCTTATCGGTTAGCTTCTCTCCGCTGATGGTTTTTAGCGGTGCCGTCTTACTTTTATGGGGGCCAAGTGCTTTCTTTATACCGTCATACATTTGTCTAATGTTGCCTGTTTGCGCTGCGATCTGGATGCTCTCACTGAGCTGGAGCCAGTAGTCATTTGCACAGCGTCGAGCAGTTTGTTGAACTTTGCTTCTCGTAGCCCTCAGGATCTGTAGGGTTCTGGCACTCGGTGAACGTTTGTATTCATTCATAGCACTGCGCTTAGCTTCAATGACAGGTGCCATCACATCTGATGAAGCATCAAACCAGTCATTTGACTTTGCTGTTTTCTTACCAAAGGTGGCAAGTGCAGTACTTTGAATGGTGTTCCGTAGATGCTCCCAGTTCTCTGTAATAGTATCACCATGCTCAGGACTACTGAGCACTTTCTCGAAGGTCGCAGTGAATTGAGCGATCATGAAAGGGTCTGATATCTTGCTGGTATCAATGCGTGGTTTCCCTTCATGTCTGACACGATAGAGTTTTCTTGGTTGTGCTCTGATTTTGCAGCAAACCAAGGAGTGATCTGTATCACAGTCTGCACTATGGTACGAGCGCGTGGAGAGCACAGACCTGAGAAGTGGCCTTCTGACGAGAATCAGGTCCAGTTGGTGCCAGTGCTTGGATCGTGGGTGTCTCCATGACACCTTATGCTGGGGTTTTGTCTGAAAGTAGGTGTTGGTCACGCAGAGGTCATGGTGGACGCACAACTCTAAGAGCCGTTGTCCATTTTCATTCATCTTGCCAATACCAAACCTGCCCAGACATGAAGTCCATGAAACATTATCGGCACCCACTCTAGCGTTAAAGTCACCAAGGAGAACAAGCTGTTCTTGCCTAGGTATGCTTTTGATAATTGCTGTTAGATTCTCGTAGAACTCATCTTTAGCTTCTGAGGCAGAGTACAGAGTAGGAGCATACACACTGACAAGGGTGATGGGACCTGTGCTAGTTTGCAGGCGGAGCGTTAACAGGCGTTCTGATCCATTCTCGCCTGGTTCAACCATTTTAGTTAGCGATTTTTTTACCGCAAAACCTACTCCGTGTTCTCTAGCTTTATTAAGATCTTTCCCTTGCCAATAAAATGTGTAGTCCTTCTCGCTCACCGTTCCAGAGCCCGCCAGGCGCGTTTCCTGAAGTGCAGCTATATCCACCTGAAGTCGTTTAAGCTCATCATTAATTATGGCTGTCTTCCTTACATCGTTTACATCCTGTAGGTTTTCGGATAGTCCAGTCAACATAGTCCGGATGTTCCAGCATCCCAATCTGAGAGTTTGCTTATTTCTATTTTTTCGATAATTGCTTGGTGCAAAATTTTCTGTCCACAGTTCGGGTTTGACCCTAATCCCCATGCACCCAATGGGGAAAGCAGACAGTGGCGGGACAACACCTTATTGACTGGGGGCTGCCCAGCTTGAAGCGGGCGGTAGCTGTCCAGTGAGATCCTAGAACCTCTCCCACTGTCGGAAGTAGCCCCTGGCGCCATGCCCTACGCCAATTGGGCAAAATGCTTATAACCGGTAACTGCTACTTCCCGTGTTTTGCCGACACCTATAGGGTGAAGCTGGAGTGTCCTCTCCAGGGCGCGAGCTTGGGCACAGTTATATGGAGATCAAGCTGTTGCCCATGCAGCATGTTCCCCCTCTCCACACAGCCGGTAGATCCAAAGGAACGGCAGTAGCCGATACAGTTTGGTACCAGCCATGTCGCAGGAGTTGCCAGAATAATGTCGAATCGACATTAGACTGCCTTAGGGACTCCGACTCCGGATTTATCCTCAGGGTTTACTCCCGAAGCCAATTCCATAAATGGATATTCCCGCAAGGCAGCGGTGGTTTGAATTCAGAGTTCCTTCTCTTAGATAAGCTACCAACCAAGGATCACGAGCCCTATCTGCCCGAAGCTGCTGGTTTTAAGGCGCCAGTCGCTCGCCTTTGCCCCTTCTCCCGTCAGTGGAAACAGTTCCGCCGGGCTCAAATTGAGCCACACGTGAAGGCCGGGAGCTGGACTTGGTTGTCAGAGGCTGTTTGAGGCGCGTGCCATAGAAGTATTTTATCTGCAGTGAGAGGCTCTTATTCAGAGACACACAAACTCAATTCCACCACACGTAGAAGTCATAGATGTGGTTAATGCAGATGACTTTCTCTTCAACATTTATTACAGCAACAGTACGTTGACAGACAACACAGTCAATAGCACAAAGGATTATGGACATTTCATGTGTAGTAATGCATATAACCATCAAGCATAATCAATCCTGCATAGCTCGTATGTATGATGCTAGTAACGCTGACTTGATAATATATATATATATTCATACTGTAGCTCAGAGCCCCTGACTAAACGCGTCAGGTAGTCTTGTAACAAATATAGTTGTTTAATATCGAAGTCTGTGAACTTGTTGATAAAGTCAAGACTTCATCTGGCTTCACCCGCCAGACACTTCTTCTGCTTAAAGATATAGGCCGTAATGTCGGGCCTCATAATAATGGATGAACAACTGTGTATTTTCATAAGCAGGCATTATCTTCCATGCCGAAACATACCGCCATAATGCGGGTTTCATATAAATATACATTCATTGTGCTTCTGTAAAGTAATTCGACGAATAGACTTAGTTAGCTACGTCAAGCACACATAATGGACTCTGGATCTCAAGAACTGTGAGCGCTACTCGCAGGTTCATACTAAATGTTCTGCTATCTTGGCATAATAATAAAGTTTATTTTACCTTGGACAGAATCCGAGAAATACACAAATAACCACTGTCGTCATTCTAGACGGACAGAATAACTCTGGGGAGAATCACTGAAATCTTAGTTACACTGAAGACTGTCTTTCCCCCAGATAATGCAGAGAAGAAACAATGGACATCTTGTCCGGTCAGAAACCAGCTCATCACTCCCAGACGGAAGTCTTCTCGGTTCGCGCTAAAAACTAGCGCATGCGTAGACAGAACAGATTTGAGAACAGCTAACCCCCCGTCTTAAGACAGATCAACCACAAAGAATAAACACAGGGAAGATAACCCCAAATCAACTTGTCCGAGGAAGTTAACATACAGTTCTCTACCTTCGATCGTCAAAAGTATTAAATAGATTTACGTCTTATGAAACCGTCAAAAACGACAGCAACACTACCCCAATAGAAGCAGCCATTGTCAGTCCACATCTTATCTATATGTCAACATTTCTTTTCCTCTTCCGCTCGTTATTGTCTATGTGAATAATTTGTTTTATATCCATGTAGTATTACTATATAATGTAATGTTTGTGAGAATGTACCTGCATAGCACTGTACTTTTGAAATATGTAATGTATTTGTTTGCTTAAATGTGATGATGTGTATGAGAATGAGCAGACATACATTTTTACAGCTCGAAGATTCTTCTTGCTACAGAAGTGCGTAAGAACGTATTATTATTATTATTTCATTTTCCCTCAAGAATGTACGGTTATAAGCGAGAATGTGTTTATGTTATTTGTGTATTGATGTTTAATGACACATTCAAAAATGCAGATTAATTGCTGATGAACACATGAGTGAGTGTCGGGATACAGAATGAAAGATAAAGGGCCGGATGGTCGGACAGACCTGGGTCCCAATTCTTTACCCTTTTAAATAAGGTTATGTCCATCTATCTCTCCTACTGATTCTGCTCTTGGGTTAAGGAGGGCAAAGAAATAACTACCAAGTCTCACTTCCTTCAATAGCAGACTGTCAAATATTTCATGAGTTCTGATACCATGCCACCTAATCTTATTATGTTTGAAATCATAATTTACTGTACGTATTTTTTTTTAAATTAATTTTTTAAAATTTTTTATTTATTTTTAACATTTTTTTAATTAATTTATTTTTTAATATCTAATTTTATTATAATGTTTGTTTAATGAACAATACGTAATTTTGATTATGACTGCATACTGTAAACGCACGCTGTTATATTACCTTTATAATGTTGCATGCCTCCATATTAATGCTTTAAGTAACATGTGGGAATGACAGGATATAATATGCAAGATAAATGAGAGTGGAAGGGCAGAATGTTAAACGGGCCTGCGCGCCCAATTCTTAACCCTTCGAAAATAAAGTTTGTTCGTTCGTTCCCAATACGCCTCAATGGGTGTATAATGGGATCCTTTACAGTTTTACCTTTCCTTTGACACTGTGGCATGAAAAAAGGAAAGAGAATTGATAAACAGTACTGGAGACAGAAGGTTGTGGAGAAATATGACCATGTGTGTCAGTAGGTGTTGTCGACTCAAGTCAGCGGACTCAAATTTGAGGTAAGAGTCGCCAAAACATCTCGACTTACAAGTTTTTTTTATTAGCAACTTAACTCACCTTATGTCTTGCCAGTTTTAACAAACAGACTTCACTGTCCACATTCATAATGCACTCAAACTAAGAAATCAAACCTTTTTTTGTTTGAATCGATAAGATAAAATGAAAATTCTACGATCAAATAAAAGCAGCCAGTCTATAAAGAATGCTGACAATAGAAATTAAAATTTTCCATTATTATTCATAGTGACTGATGAGATTGAATAAGAGTAATTGTGACTATTAACAGATCAAAAATGAAGCTCAACTTCAAAGCTTGTGTTAATGAATTGAGACTTGACTTGAGACGTCATAAAAGACTTGAAACTTGAGACTAGGAAAGACTTGAAGGCAACTCTGACGTCAGCTGGCACAGTGATTGAAAAAGAAGAATAGATATAAATAGAGGCAACAAACCATCACATTATGTTAATGAAGTCCCGAATGCTTTCAGATTAGAAATAGAGAAAACAATGAAAAACAGTATAATCAGTCGGCGTGGAATACATAACAATATAAATGAAAGAAAATCTAAACTCATCATCATCAGTTGCCATCTCCACAACGAAGGTTGGCTGTAATGGATCTCCAACGTCTTCTGTCTCTTGTCTTGGTGGTGCACTCTGAGAGACTCTTTCCTGTCCATCTTTTGATGTTATCTTCCCACTTATAGCGCTGTCTTCCCCTTGCACGTTTGCCTTCAACTCTCCCTTCTGTTATGGTCTTCTGAAAGGTGTTATGCCTTTTTATGTGGCCAAAGTATTTTAGCTGCCGAACTTTGACCTCCCTCATTAGTTCTCTTTTCATACCTAGATTTTCTAGGACCTCCTTATTTGTTTTCATCTCTTTCCATGAGATACGCCCCATTCTTCTATATATCCACATTTCAAGAGCCTCAATTCTTTCTTCCAAATGCTTATTCATCGTCCATGTTTCTGCACCATACAGAAATGCAGAATATATATAACACTTTATGATTCTCAGTTTTAATTTGTGAGATAACTGTTTGGATGTCAGTATATGTTTCATGTTGTTGAATGTAGCTTTGGCCATTCCTATTCTCTTCTTGATTTCTGTTTCACATCTGCCATCTTCTGTTATTATATGACCAAGATATACGTAGCTCTTGACTTGTTCCAGGATTTTCCCATTTACGCTTATGTTTAATGTGGGTTTATCGTCTGTTTTGCTAATTATCATAGTTTTTGTTTTCTCAATATTAATGTCGAGTCCATATTCATGACTTATACTGTTCACTTGCTTCACTAGTTCTTGTAACTCCTGTTCGCTTTCAGCTAACAACACGGTATCATCTGCATATCTAAGGTTGTTTATTGACCTTCCACTAATGTTCAGTCCTGGTATTTCCTGTATCTGTTTGAAAATTTTTTCGGTGTATAAATTAAATAGGCAGGGAGACAGCACACAACCTTGTCTGACACCTCTTTTTATGTCTATGTGTGGTGAATAATTCCTTCCCGATCTTACTGTGGCAGTTTGCTCCCAATAAAGGTTACTGAGTATTCTTATATCTTTGCCATCAATACCTATGTCTTCGAAGCATTCAATTATTTTCTCATGCTGGACTCTGTCAAAAGCCTTCTTATAGTCAATGAAGCACATATACATACTTTTTTGGACCTCTGTATATTTTTCTGCTAATATTCTTAGGCAAAATATTGCCTCTCTTGTTCCACTGTTCCGTCTAAAACCAAACTGTTCTTCTTGGATTTCGCTGTCTACTTTACTTTTTATTCTTTCCTGTATGATTTTGAGCAGTATCTTAATTGCATGACTCATCAGGCTGATTGTTCTGAAGTCTGAACATTCTGTTGCATTTGGTTTTTTGGGCAATGTTATGAAAACTGATGTCTTCATGTCGTGTGGTATATATCCTGTATTGTATATATCGTTGCATATTTCTGTGATTGTATCTATACCAAAGCTCTCCAGAGCTTCTATCATTTCATTTTTTATGTTATCCATGCCTGCTGATTTTCCTTTTTGTATCATATGAATGGCATTCTCTACTTCTGATCTGAGAATGTTTGGGCCTTCATTAGAATCTGGTGATGGTTTTTTACCTCTGTTGTCCTCGAATAGTTCTTTTACGTATTCTGCCCATCTTTTTGATATGTCTTTCTCATCAAGTAATATTACACAATTTTTGTTCTTGATACCGCTTCCTCCTTGTGCAAACCGCGACCGATTTGATAATTTCTTTATTTCTTCATGCATATCTCTTGTCATGTGCTTTGCTTCCAAGTCTTCTATTTCCTTGCATTTTGTTTCTATCCACCGTTCTTTTGCTTCTCTACACATAGTACGTATGTCATTGTCTATTGTTTTATATTCTGGAGTGTTTTTTGCTTTCTTTCTTTCTGCCATTTTATTCAAGATGTCATCTGTCATCCAAATTTGATTTTTCTTGGACTCCTTTTTAGGTAGATTTGCATTTGCTGATTGTATGCTTGTTTTTAAGCATTCCCATTTTGCGGTTGCTTTTTCTTCTGGGTTTTCTCTTCTATACTGCTCCATGCTTTCTGTCAATAACTGTTGATATTTATTTTTGACATCGATTAAATATTTCTGTTTTATATCTGTTTTTTTTCAGCGCTGATATTTCTATCTGGGGTTCCTCCTGTCTTCTGTTTCCTGCTCTTTTCAGCTTTATATTTACTTTGATGACGACTGGATTGTGATCTGAATTTATGTCGGCGCCAGGATGTGTCTTTGCACTTGTGACACTGTTCTTAAATCTATGTTTTATCATGATATAGTCGATTTGATTTCGTGTTACATCTCCTGGGCTTTTCCATGTGTATAATTTCCTTGGGTGGTGTTCAAAAAAAGGTGTTACATATGACCAGCTGGTTTTCTTCACAGAACTGGATAAGTCTGTCTCCTCTATCATTTCTTGTCCCTAATCCATACTGTCCTACTATTTTCTTGTATTTTCCTTTTCCTACTTTTGCATTCATATCACCCATTACTATCAACACATCTGTAGATTTGACTGGTTTAAGTGTGTGTTGTAGCTCTTCATAGTATTCTTCTATTTCTTCCTCGCTGTGATCTTTAGTTGGTGCATAAGTTTGTAAGATTGATATGTCGAATGGCTTTGCTCTCATCTTTAGTAACATCATTCTGTCATAGTGTGTCCAGTATCCACATACGCATTTTTCTAACTCCTTCTTTATCAACATTCCTACCCCTCTTTCATGTTTTTCTCCTCCTGAGTGTATAAGCGTGTACTGGTCTCTTGTTATGTAGCCTGTATCCAAAAGTCTTGCCTCTGCAACTCCAAGTATATCGAGTTTCATGTCTGTTGCCTCTAATATAAGATTGTCAAGCTTTCCTTCTCCGTTTAGAGTTCTAATATTCCATGTTCCTATTTTTAAGCTTCTCCTACTAGTTTTTAGGTGGTCTTTCTCAGAATGCTCCCTTTCAACAGAATTTAAGGAACACTCGTCATTATGTACTTCCTTACTCATTAGAGGAGTTGCCTCTTCCCTGTTAATTTGTACAGTAGATTCTTCCCCAGGGGACAGAGAGTTCTCTACATATCGGTTCTTTTCTTGTTGTTGTGATCCCCTTACGTTCTGTAGGAAGTACGTGGTAAGGCCCCAATCTCTTCCACGGTGGCTAGCCATTGTCTTTTTCTATGTCCGACATGCCTCTAGTGCGCCACACACTTTGCTGTTTCGCTTTGCGAGCCGTTGATCTTCTCAGATTCCTCCGCCTCACTCACCGTCTCAGTCTTTGTGTACTAGGGATGGACATTCCCTTGAGTAAGATTACTCCTACTCCACTCATGTAGTTTAGCCAGTCAGCCAAGACTGTTGCCCGGGATGTGGCCACCGCCGTACACTAGCGGTATTCGAGGAGCCATACATGAGCTAGATAAAGAGAGGAGAACCAAATAGGATCCTGACTATCCTAAAAAGGACATGGCTGTCTCTCACCGTTAGGTACTATCCCTCTCTCTTTATCCTACATCCCAAATCTAAACTATGGTATAGTAAATATTACAAATCTCTGTAAAAATACATACTAGGCAGGTTACATTCCACATGACCTGAATATGTTAGTCTTTAAAACTTTCCCCCAAAAATGTTTGCAATGAAATGTTCAGACAATGGAACAATTATCCTCATGAGTTAAAGATTAATATTTCTCAAGATTTTACAAGAGAACGTGAAAAATTAAGTAGATAGCAAAGTTTTTTTGAAAAAAACAGTTTGGCTTTTGACAAAACAGTGGAACAAGGAAAGCAATATTTCATGTAGGAATACTAGTTGAAAAATATACACAGAGCTCCAAAAAATTAAGGTACATGTGCTTTATAGAGTGTAAGAAGGCTTTTAACAGTCTCCGTCATGATAAACTAATTGAATGCATGGAAGAAATAGGTCTTAATGAAATGACATAACAATACTTAGTGTCCTATAATGAGAAAAAAACGTTGCCTGTAAAAGCTGGCCATAAACACACCATATATTGAAATAAAAGATAAAACAATTAGAGTGAGGCATAGATATGCATTGTCCTTCTGCCTCTCTAACATTTAAACATAAAAAAAAATGTTCCTACATTTAGAAGAAATTCCATGACTAAACATCAGTGGAAGATTAATAAACAATTTTAGAAAAGCAGGTGATACAGTTTTGCTAGCTGGAGGCAAACAAAATTCGCAAGAACTAGTGAAGCATATAAACAGCTTATATCATAAATATGTGTTGAACAACAACAATGAGAAAACAAAAACATATTTAACTGACAAAAATGATCAGCAGTTAATTTTAAACTTACTTAGTTGTTCCTCTTCTACCGTGAGGTGTAGAGGTTTGTAAGAGAGAGCGCCATACTATTCTGTCAGCTGTCTTCCTCCTGGTTTGGTTCCTTTCTAGTACTCAGTCCTTTAGATATTGTCTAATGTTGTCCTCCCAGCGGACTTTGGGTTGTCCTGGAGGTCTGGATCTCTGGCTCTTAATTTCCCATGCTTGCCGTGGTAGCCAATCTTCTCCAATTCTGCAGACATGGCCAAACCATATAATTTTAAAAACAAGAATAAATAGGAAGATGGTAGAACAAGTCAATTTTCTCATATCTTTGGCCCATAATAGAGGATGATAGATATGACACTAAAATCAAGAAGAGAAAACAAATGATAGCCACATTCAACAACATGAGACAGATATTAACATCCAAACAAATAACTCAAAAATTGTTAATGAAAGTCATCAAGTGCTATCTACACTCTTCATTACTCTATGGACAATGAACAATAAAGCATTCTAGTGATGGATTTTTTGTTTAAAGTTTCTTTTAACTAGTGATGGCATGGGATTTAGCATATTTTATATACTGAAGATGTCTGCTGCTCATTTGATCATCATCTGCCAGGTTTTTCAGCATCTAGTTTTTACTTCCAAAGATGATACCAATTTTTTCATATTAGATCTCTTGAGACTTTTATCGCTCCTGTAGCTCCTAGGGGAGGCAAAAAAAAAGAATATGACTTCTGCTCCTTCAGGCATTTCGTAAAAGGTGACTTATATGAGGTTATGCTTGGGACTGGCAACCTCATCATGAACAAAAGGTTACAACAGAAACCACAGCTGCAAGAACTTGTGCTTTGGTGTAAGCTTCCTCCAGGGGGGGAGGGGGGGGGCATCTGCATTGGAGGCTCCCATGCTTCTAAATGAGCAAAAAAAGTAGGTGATGATGACTCTTATAAGAAAATGTTTGGACATTTTATTAGCATATGTTGATTGTTTGTATTCCTATTCCCTGTTTATTGTAGGCAATACTGTGCTTGTTTGTTTATTTATGTTGTTGTTCTTTCCAAAGATATTTTTTTTTCCAAACATTTATTATGATTTTCCTCTTTTTCTGTATCCAAAACAAACAAGCAAAACTGGACATTTAAATGAATTTGAAGTTTAAAAAAAAAAGAAATGTGAAGGCCTCAGCACTGTAAGTTATGTGAAACAATGAAATGTGAAGGCTCCAGCACTGAAAGTTATGTGAAACAATGAAATGTGAAGGGCCTAGCACTGAAAGTTATGTGAAACAATAAAATGTGAAGGCCCCAGTACTGAAAGTTATGTGAAACAATGAAATGTAAAGGCCCCAGCACTGAAAGTTATGTGAAACAGTAGCTGAATTGTTGTAGTCAATTTTAAATTTGACAATGGAGCACCATGCAATGACAAAATATTTTTAATATAAACAGATTACAGAATATAAGCATATGTCCCTCTTCTGATTCTAAATACATTCCAAATGCATTTGAAAGTGGCAACCTGTTTATAAACATTGCTAACATTAGCACCAATAAATGTCTTATTTTTGTTATATTTTTGTTTTCCAGACGGTGTGTTTTTGATTCTGCTTTTTCCTGTGAACTCTGTCCTTAGCTGAAGTCTGATTTAGCAGCATGTTTGAATGGGAAAGACTGATATAAGTAAACTGTTTAATATTTTGCAAAGTAAACAAAACTTACTTTACAAAGTTAGCCAGCACAGGGCATATAGGATGCATTTAGTGACACATCAACATGTGATAAATAATCCCAATCAAACCATGAATTTGTTTATATCTAAAACGTTTTTTATCACATTTTACTCATTCTTTTGGTACTTATGGTTTAAATGTGAAAATGAATTTTCAATCTAGAATGCCCAGAAGTTTCGTGCTATGTATATGGACTCCATATTATTTGTTGAAGTTCTTGTGGCTTAAATTTGCTAATGTGGGTAATGAAAACATTGACATCGGCCAAAAGAATGGAATTCAGTGGTGTCTGATTAAATAGCTTGAACATCTAGATTTTATCCATGACCAACGTTCCTACTGTCCCACAACCTGAAAATAGCATGATGAGAGGTCACAGTAAGTTGGTCTGAAAAGACACAGGGACAAAACAAAGATAAGGATAATAAATGCAGGAAACTATAACAAGAGAGCATGGGAAGAAACACCCCTAAAAGATATAGAATCATACATATACCTTGGCAGCAGTACAGACAAAGTTGGAAGGACAAACAATGATATGAAAATAAGAATACATAAGGAGCTTTCATTGCATTGGGAAACATATGGAGATCAAAAGAAATCAGGTCCAACACAAAAATCAGAATCTTCACTTCACATGTCAAGTGAGTAAACAACAACCAACAATTTCAGACTTTCATAAATGGATGCTTAGAATGGTGGGCTCAAGTAGTATGACATGATCACTAATATGGACTGATAACACGAACGAGGCTAGTGTCAGTAGAACATAAGATCAGAAGTAGATACTGGAGATGGATAGGACACACTGAGGAAACCTGTTGATAGCATAGTCTCCTTGGGGAGCTTGTCACGAGTATGGAAGTAGATGATGTCTGAGTTTAGACAGAGTATGAATGAGTAGTGTGAAAATAGATATGAATAGAGTCACTAATATAAAATAGGGAGTGACGTATGACTTCTGGCGAGACGAGATATGTAGTTAGGTATCTAATGTCTTCTTCCTGCCACACCTGAGACAATGTTTATAATGTTATTTAACCACCTTTGTCGTCTCTGCTAAATAAGGAAATCTATTACAGTAAGGACAACAACAGTTAACATCATGTGACAGGTAGAACGTGAGTTCTGACTGTTTAGAACATATAAGTATACGTATTAAATAAATTCACACATAAAAAGAAACAAAATTACACCGAAGCTCGTTAGAAATAAAAAGAGAAAATTGGCGAGCTATCACAATAAGAGAGGCCCAGGTAAATAATAATTGATTTTACATAGTCAACTTCACATGAGTACAGGCGTCTAATTAACTATCAGGGGTCAACCTTCAGTCCTCTTGAGTGAAGACGGTTGATCCTGGGTTGTTAACAATCCAATAAGGAAGACACATAGTTTGCAAGAAAATCACTGTACAACTCCACCTAATTTGGTGATCTAAGGCAAAGGATGTAAGCTCTCTTTGTATTTACTCCGTACTAAATCAGTATGCTTTTTAATGCCTTTGGCTTGTGGCAATAATAGCGGGTGAAGGAGATTTAACGTGTGCTGTGACAATTTCCCCTGCTGATTTATCCGACTCTGACTTCTGCTAGGAAACGAGTAACCATGAGGGGGGGTCAAATGACGCACCCCCTGTAATGGTTAGTGATGAACTTGATGCACCAGACAGGTAACAAGTACCGGCAACTGGCTAATTCTCTCTGACGTCATGTCAGTATGTGACGACGTAGTGGATGTTAATGGGTCTGGCAGTGTGTGCCCAGTAAGGGGATGGCAAAGGAAGATCTGGCAGTCTGTGCCTTAATAGATAGGTGCTGAAGGAAGCAGGTATATGCTGTCGTTCTATGTTATAACACCATATATGCTGGAATAACGAATACGTGCAGGTAACTGCAACATATGTGGTATTATGTAATACTGGAAGCAGGGTACTGGTATTGTCCTATTGCCCCTGAAAACAGACAAGTTCTCAATACCCTATTAATAATACGTATCGGACACTTCTATTCATTCACTCACACACACACAAAATCATAAACGAACACTCACTCTCTCTTTCACTACCCCACTCCTTGTTTCGTTTACCCGCATGTATCTTGTGTGTCTTTTCTTTATTTGGACTTGTTGGGCTATTGTTTTTATAAGCTTGCGCTGGAGAAGGAAAATGCTTGGGGTCTATCATCGTAAAGTTCGGTGTGTCTTGTGTAGTGACATTGTCCTCAGAGTGGTGTCTTCTTCGTTTATTATTTCTCGTGACTATTTGGAACTTCTCTTTCTCTGCAGGCTGGCGGGGAGGTAGTTTTTGTTGTGCTTGTTTATCTGGTTCTGTACGTACTTCTTGTCCTTTACCTTTTTTGGGGCACCTATTTGCCCAGTGGTCTTCTTGCATGCAAAATGGGCACGCCGTCCATTTTTTTATGTGCGATTTCATTTTATTTCCACAGTCGTGCTCTCGTTGTTTAGAGCTGGATATACCATAAATAACTTGTCTTTGTCACAGAAAGCATTAAGTAAGATTTGATTTCACGGCCGAGCAAGAATTGCTTCCTAATTGCCTTTTTTTCTTTTTTTTTTCAGTCTTTATTCGCATTCCATTTGAGTTTACAAAACATGTTCATTTTACATTTCAGTGAAAAGACAATTACACAATGAACAGTTGTAAAGTAAAAAATAAAAAAAATTTGAAATTGACAAAGACATATGCATGGAAACATTGACAATAATAGTTTGAACAAAAGCATAACAATGAAAATACACTGTGCAGCTGTTAAAAAAAATATTAAAAATTACTTTCACACCTTGCACACACTCATTTACACACTCTTTCTAGTACTCCAAGGTTACACATTTTATATTTTTTGGTAATGATAGTGTTGATTAAAAAGAGAAAGAAGAGAACCTTACATCCACTTATTGGAAATATAGAGCATACGCTTTATTCTTTTAGTGATAACATTGAAAGGGGGGGGTGGGGGGGGGGGGGGGGGGGGTGGGGGGGGGGGGGGGGGGGGGGGGGGGGGGGGGGGGGGGGGGGCGGCAAAAAACAACAAAGGCGAAAAAAAAGAAAAAAAATCCTCGAATAGACAAAAACAATTCTTTTCACATACACATTCGTACTTGCCAACATATGTTATACTTGTTCAATTTTTCTTGATCAACAGAGCAAAATTAAATTTGCCTTCAACTAATGGTTAAAGAGGTTTTTTTTTCCCCCAAGTTTATAACAACAACGGATCTTGGACCCTCACAGTCTCATAAATACCGTGGGTCGCAAAATTGCAGGGGTGTCAACGACCTAGATTTCCGTCACGAAAGATTTCCGTCTTGTCGGAAAATAATCAAAACAAAGGGTACTTAAATTTACTTCAGCTAAAAGCAGGAGTCTGATTTCGCTGATTTATGATGCCAAGACCTCAGGTCCAGCTTGG
Organism: Oreohelix idahoensis; assembly: GCA_024509875.1. NCBI lineage: Eukaryota > Metazoa > Mollusca > Gastropoda > Stylommatophora > Oreohelicidae > Oreohelix > Oreohelix idahoensis. The sequence goes on from JAMPIV010012403.1 coordinate 101,872, forward strand.
TTAAAATAAATTCGTGCTGGACCGCGAAATGTAATCTGAAAGGATGTCTCCTGGGACAAAGAAAAAGTCTTGCTTCATCCAGTGCATAGCGCAACAGGGGACATAAATGAGATCCGAAAAGAGACACTTCTTAGTGGATAGTTTTTTCCAACAGTTTGCATCTGAGAGTGAGAAAGTGGGCCCGGTGTGTGACCGCTTACAACAATCTTTATTCACATTTCATAATGGAGAAAAGAAAAATTTAACATTTCATTAAATATAAATATACATTTATACACACTCGGGCACGCTTTCATACACACAATTACAAGCACATTTCACTGCACCTTTTCCCCTGAATTTATAGGTATGACCAGTACAATATGAGCGTCAAATACTTCCCACGAAAACTCTTAGGGATCAGTTGGCAAGGTCAGACCTTGACACTTTAAAGACATCTAGAACTGTGGTCAACATGACCTCCCGCGAATATATGCGTAGTTTAAAAGGTCGAGCTGAAGTACTTGAGAGGATAGGGGGACTGGGGAAGGGAGGGGACACAGAAGGCCGAAAGCGGACTTACAAAATGTTAGGATGGACAGAGAATGAGATAGTAGTGAGACGGAGGGAGGGCCGTTGGGGAAAGGAAGAGTCGTTTTACGAATCAAGGCTGCTTCGTTATGGAAGAGGTACCATCTCAGGGGCTGTTGATAAAACTTTCTGACGAAAAATGTGCAGAAATAACCCAGCGTTGAAAATACGATGATTAAACATGGCAAGATTCCGAAAACACCAAATCTGATTCCGAAATTCTGATAAAATAATCAAGATCAGTGTGTGTGTGTGTTATTTGATGCTTTCGGAATTATGTTTAAGAAGATTGCTTTGTAGATATGTGATTTTGTTGTTTGTAAATCGATGATTTTCTGCAGTAGTTTCATTGTAGGTGTGATTGTACTGCATTAAAAAAACAAATGATCTTCTGTTTCTTGGATGCTTTTCCTACATAGCTGACATTTTGTTATTTGGTTGGATCTGTGTGCTTCTCGTTTTGTTGTGGGTGTCATGTTGTATATTAGTCTAAAAGTAACCTCTCCTGCTTTAGCAGTGATTTTTGGGTTGTGTAAGTTAGTGAAGGTTTCGGTGTAATTTTTTATAGCATATGTCTGTCGTCTTTTAATTCTTAGGTGTAGTTGTGGTGCATGGAGTTTAACTAAATGTTTATATATTGCATTTGTTTTCTGGTCACTTAATTTTTCATGTCCTTGGATGGCTTGTATGCATGTCGTATAAAATGAGGGCATAGGGCCGAAGTGATGGGGGATTGCATTGTTCAGTGGTCTCAGTTTTTGAAAGTCTGAGTCCCGTGTAATAATGAGCTAGTGTGTATCGTTCTGGGTGTTTGATGATGCTGCCTGTGTGTTTAATTCTGAGTGCCTGGATCTTTGTTTCTATGTCTTGAAGGGCAGTCCCTCCGTGTTATTTTCTTGTATAAGTGTCTTGTGTTTAATGCTGTAAATTGTGCGACCAAAGACGAATGCTCTGACCTGGTTGTTTAAATCCGTGATAGTCTGTTTTGGGGGGTCGAAAACTGTGGCAATGTAAAGTAACTTAGGGAAAATGTATGTATTTACAACTAAACTTCGTCCAAAAATCGTTGTGGTTTTGTATTTGTATCTGTGCAGCATGTCTCGTATTTTGGATGTTTGATTTTTCCATGTGTCTCTGTGTGTGCGATTTGGGTGTGAGGGAAAGGTTATACCATATATTTTGATGTTGTTTGTTGGTGTTAGTCCAAAGGGAAAGTCTGCTTTGTTCTTCCAGTTGCCTATGCCCATTATTGTTGATTTTTGAACATTTACTTTTGCTCGGCTACCTTTGCTAAAGTCTGTGAATGTGTTTAGGATAATTTCTATAGACTTTTTGTTTGGTGGGAAAAAGAGGATGTCGTCTGCATAGGCGAGCAACTTTTGTTCCCCTTTCCCTTGTATGAAAGTGCCCTTAATAGAGCTGTCTTTTCTAATGTTCTCAAGTAGTGGTTCTAGTGCAAGAACATACAGTAAAGGTGAGAGAGAGCATCCCTGCCTTACAGATCTTGTTAGCCTGAAGGTGTTAGTTAATGTATGATTTACTAACAGTTTGCTCTCGGGATTCATGTACAGAATATTAATCTTATATTTAGAAGATATATTTATGCAATTCACACAAAAATTATCTGACGCAAACAAACAAACACTAGACACTGAGCTGACACTAACAGACATAACACTCGCAGTGAATGCAATGCAAAAAGACAAATCACCAGGACCTGACGGACTTACGACAGAATTTTACCAACACTTCTTTCCTACACTAGGGTCTCTTTTACGACAGGTATACAAAGAAGCCGTTGAGAATAAGGAACTCCCTACAAGCCTAAACATGTCGTACGTCACTCTAATACCAAAACCAAACTCCGACAAAACACTCCTTAAAAACTACAGACCAATATCACTCTTAAATGTAGATTATAAAATTTTAACAAAATCTCTGACAAACAAACACCATTCATGGCGACCCTCATACACGAAGACCAGCAGTGTACCGTCCAGCACAGAAACATCCATCAACACACACATTTCATAAGAGACATAATCACCTACACACACCAGAAGGATTGTCAGTCTTCGGTTCTTTTCCCTTGACCAGGAGAAAGCCTTTGTCAAAATATTTTTAAAAAAAGGCTAAGATCAAAGTGCATTGACATTAACGTGTTAATGTATTTGATCTTTTGAAGCTACACGTGCGCTTGATATCCGGCCTTTTGGCTAAGACCATTGTGTCTTAGCTAGGGCCGGGGCGTGCGCCACCGCTACTCATGCGAGTTTAAAATATGCGACCTCATGCAAGGAAAAAAAATGCGACCTCATGCGAGGAAAATTTAAAAAAAGGCCTTTTGGCTAAGATCAAAAGATTCACTACTTATCGCTTCTCGGCCTTTTGGCTAAGATCAAAGTGTCTTAGCCAGGGCTGGGATCACACACAATTCTAATTAACAAAGTCAATAGACCTCACTTTGAACCCCAGAAGGGGCATTTCTTTTTTTTTTTATTAAATTTTTGGCTAAGATCAAATTGTCTTGGCCAGGGCCAGGACCACACACAATTCACACATTCTAGTAAATAAAGTCAATAGACCTCACGTTGAGCCCCCAGAAGGGGTATTAAAAAAAATTGTAACTACCAACCACAATTTTACGAAAATATAGACAATTTGCTTACTCAGTCATACAGAGGACATAATATTATTAGGAGGCGATTTTAACTGCGTTTTGACAGATATGGACGTTGTTGGCGGAGTCGTTAGAACACAGAAAAGGAGAGCAAACAGAGAAGACACAATGGTCTTAGCCAAAAGGCCGGATATTAAGGCGCACGTCTAGCCTCAAAAGATCAAATAGATTAACATGTTAATGTCAATGCACTTTGATCTTCGCCCTTTTTTTTCCTCGCATGAGGTCGCATGTTTTTTCCTTGCATGAGGTCGTATACTTTAAACTCGCATGAGTTGCGGTGGCGCACGCCCCGGCCCTAGCTAAGACACAATGGTCCTAGCCAATATTATAGGAAACTCTTTACAGAGCGATACAACAGGAAGCAATTTGATCATCAGAAGAAGTCCCCCCATCCGACAAGTGTTTCGGCCCAATTACTCCTTTACACTCTAAGGGGGGTGGGCCCACTTGGGTCATGACTCCCAAGCGTCTCAGCTTCCTGTTGTCTTGTATCGAAAATGAACCCATTTCACTTATGGTAGCAACTTTTAAATCCACAACGCCAGCCGTGGAGGCAATTGTGAAAGTAACAAAGAGAAGACAAATTATTCCGTTCGTTCCGTCGCCCTTCAACACTAAGGACACACACTGAGACACTAGCGCGCAGCCGACGAGCTGCGCGCCGCAAGCCACTGAAATTCTGTACCTGACACTCCCTATAGTATACATCGCCTGTTGCCACAGAGTCGCAGCCCTTTCACTAGTACACCAAAAAATAAAACAAAAAAACTCAGCGTTGTGGACTTAGAAAAATTTTGGTGTTTTCTGTACCGCAGCGTTTATTGTCACGATGTCCATCGCCCATTGCGGTTGTTCCACAGCCAGCCTGATGCCTTTTCGGCAGTTTCACTAAGCCTCTTCAGTGCCCTTGTTCTAGACTGTCCCTTCAGCCCCAACAGTTTCAATAAATCATACACTGATGCAGCCACAAGCCCTCTTGCGCCCACTTCTACCGCCATGACCCTTGCACTGAATCCATCGTGTCTCAGATCCGCGGCCAGATCGCTATACTTGGCCGCTTTGAATGAATGTTGCTCGTCTAATCTGGATTTAAAAGGCACGGTCAGTTCAATCAGTATGACCTGAAGCGTTGCTGCAGAATGAAGCACTATATCTGGCCGTCTCCGCGATTTTCTGATACACTCTAGATATGCCCCCCGTCCAGGTAGGTCTACCGCCATTTCCCAGTCGTTTGCACAGTCAAGAAGAGATGGTAAACTGCTACCAGGTTTACTCGGTTTGGGGTGTGCTGACTTTCCTGCCCTCAGAAAGTATGTGTTTGCGGTGTCTGGCAGGACTTTGCTATTCGCTTTCATTCTTGCCTGATCTATTGTCGCAGCAAGCTCATTTAGCACTTTGTTATGGCGCCACGTGTATCGCCCGTGCCCTAATGCCACCTTACACGCTGAGAGCACATGTTCAAGTGTCTGCCTCCCCTGGCACAGGAGGCACTGCTCATCATCCGACTTTCCCCATTTCACAAGGTTGGTGGCCGACGGCAGCAGGTCATACATTGATCTAACCACGAAGCTGAGCCTAAGAGGTGCCATATGCCATATATAATTCCATGTCAAGGACCTCTGCAGGGCTCCTTCCCATGTGGTCCATTGGCCTTGTTGGACCTGCTGCATATGCCGGATATCAAGGCGCACGTCTAGCCTCATAAGATGAAATACAACGTTAATGTCAATACACTTTGATCTCAGCCAAAAGGCCGAGAAGCGATGTCAACCAGGCATTACTTAAGATAATGATCCAATTTTTTTTTTGTGTAAAACTTTTGCCTCGTTTTGGCGAGGCGCGTCCCGTTCAACCTAGTCGGTTATATATATATATTTTTTCCCTCGCATGAGGACGCATTTTGTTTTCCTCGCATGAGGTCGCATTAACTCGCATGAGTCGCATTGGCACACGCCCAACACAAACGCATGTCCCAACACAAAAAGACCCAATGACACACAAGTGTCACCAATGATCCTCTGTGTTTTCCCACAAAAGATCTAATGACACATAAGTGTCTTTTTTTTTTCCTCGTCGCATATTTTAAACTCGCATGAGTCGCGGTGGCGCACGCCCCGGCCCTAGCTAAGACACAATGGTCTTAGCCAATAGGACGGATATTAAGGCGCACGTCTAGCCTCAAAAGATCAAATACAACGTTAATGTCAATGCACTTTGATCTCAGCCAGGGATGATCACATTTTTTTTTAATGTAAAACTTTTGCCTCGTTTTGGCGAGGCGCGTCCCGTTTAACCTAGTCGGTTATATTTTTTTCCCCCTTGCATGAGGTCGCATTTTTTTTCCTCGCATGAGGTCGCATTAACTCGCATGAGTCGCATTGGCACACGCCCAACACAAACGCATGTCCCAACACAAAAAGACCCAATGACACACAAGTGTCACTGTAATGATCCTCTGTGTTTTCACACAAAAGATCTAGTGACACATAAGTGCCACTGTATTGATCTTTTGTGCCGGGCACATGGTTATATATTTTTTTTTTCCTCGCATGAGGTCGCATTTTTTAAAACTCGCATGAGTCGCATTGGCACACGCCCAACATAAACGCATGTCCCAACACAAAAAGACCCAATGACACAAGTGTCACCAATGATCCTCTGTGTTTTCACACAAAAGATCTAATGACACATAAGTGTCAATATACTGATCTTTTGTGCCGGGCACATGGTTATATTATTTTTTTTTTTACCTCGCATGAGGTCGCATTTTTTTTTCCTCGCATGAAGTCGCATTAACTCGCTTTTTTTCCCCCTCGCATGAGGTCGCATTTTTTGTCCTCGCATGAGGTCGCATTAACTCGCATGAGTCGCATTGGCACACGCCCAACATAAACGCATGTCCCAACACAAAAAGACTCAATGACAAACAAGTGTCACTGTAATGATCCTCTGTGTTTTCACACAAAAGATCTAATGACACCTTTTTTTTTCCCCTCGCATGAGGTCGCATTTTTTGTTTCCTCGCATGAGGTCGCATTAGTTCGCATGAGTCGCATTGGCACACGCCCAACACAAACGCATGTCCCAACACAAAAAGACCCAATGACACACAAGGGTCACCAATGATCCTCTGTGTTTTCACACAAAAGATCTAATGACACATAAGTGCCACTATACTGATCTTTTGTGCCGGGCACATGGTTATATTAGGGCGCATTTTTTTCTTTTCACTACGGTATTATTTTATTTCGTGACAGATGCATTCTTATTTATATAAAAATTTATGTAAGGCAGTTACGCCGTCAAAAAAAAGTTTCTTATTTTATTTTAAAATATACCCATTCTGGGGCTCACAGTGAGGTCTATTGACTTTATTGAGTAAAATATGTGTAATCTCGCCCCTGGCTAAGACACTTTGATCTTAGCCAAAAAAGGACGAGAATCGAAAAAAGTTTCGTGTTCCACTCCTTTTTTTTTTGTTGTTCCATTTTTATTTTTATTTTATTTATTTATTTTTTAAATATATATTTTTTAACTCTTTATTCACATTCCGTTGAAGTTGACAAAGACATATGCATGGAAACATTGACAATAATAGTTTGAACATAAGCATAACAACGAAAATACACTGTGCAGCTGTAAAAATACCAAAAAAAAAAAAAATTACTTTCACACCTTGCACACACTCATTTACACACTCTAGTATTCCCAGGTTACACATTTTACATTTTTTGGTAATGGTAGTGTTGATTAAAAAGAGAAGGAAGAGAAACAGAAAGAAAGAAAGAAAGAAAGAAAAAGACCTTGCACCCACTTATTGGAAATATAGAGCGTACTCTTTATTCTTTAGTGATAACGGGAGGGGGTGGGGGTGTAGGTTTTTATTTATAGTAATATTACAAGCATCATGTGCATTTTTAAAATACAAGGTCAAATTGAAATACAGATAAAAGTCATATACCCTCGTAGACACATACTTCTACCAAAAGTCTACTCTCATTAACATAACAATAAAACAACCATCGAGTTATATTTACATTCATAATCAAAAAGTCAAAGTCACATGGCAGAACTTAGTCGCATATACTAGTGCCCTAGATTCTTCTATAAGAGTTACGAGGGGCGTTCAGAAAGTAATGCACCACATCGTTTTTCTCAGGGGCTGTTTATTAAAAAAGCATGACATTTATACACAATATACATGGATATGTCATGTAAACATCGGTATTATTCAACATAATCCCTATCAATTTGTACGGCTTTATGCCAGCGCGAAACAAGTGCATGTATTCCTAGCCCGTACCAGATTTTGTCTTCATCATGTAGCCATTTCTTCGCTGCATGAATCACTCCTTCATCATCTTCAAACCTTGTCCCACGGAGTGCATCTTTAAGTGGACCAAAATAGATGAAAATCAGAGGGTGCCAAATCGGATCTATAGAGTGGATGGGGTAGTACAGTCCAACCCAATTTGGTGATTGCTTCCCGTGTTGCCAGACTTGTGTGAGGGTGCGCATTGTCGTGATGGAGAAGCAGGTCTGCTGGATTCTTGTGCGACCAAACTCTAATTTTAATTAACCAGAAAACAAACTAAATTTACAAACATTTAGTCAGGTTACAAGCACCACCTTTACACCTAAGAATTAAAAGAGGTTACAATTACTTTATAACAGATTACACTGAGATTTTCACCGATCTTCACAACAAAAGCATCGCACCAAAAGCCAGAGAAGTCACATATCGACTTTTATATAACATGACACCAACCACAGAAAGAGCAGCACACAGATTAAAACGAAAATCACGATGCAAGATGTGCCTGGTAAATATACAAGAAAGTGAGGAACACATTTTATATAAATGTAGTACAATTATACCAGCACGGAGAATCTTACAAGATATACTGGACACACATACGGAAAAAAACAGACATTTTCAAAGCGATTATGCTTAATTCAATTCCCAAGACACCACCAGACATCTATTTTCAATTAATTCTTTTACTCTCGGAATTACTTACTTACTTACTTAGTCGTTCCCCTTCTACCGTGAGGTGTAGAGGTTTGGAAGAGAGAGCGCCAGACCATTCTATCAGCTGTCTTCTTCCTGGCCTGGTTCCATTCTAGTCCTCGGTCCTTCAAAGATTGTCTAATGTTGTCCTCCCAGCGAACTCTGGGTCGTCCTGGAGGTCTGGATCCCTGGCTCTTTGTTTCCCATGCTTGTCGTGGTAGCCGATCTTCTCCCATTCTGCAGACATGGCCAAACCATCTTAGTTGGGACTGTTCTATTTGGGTCTGCAGCGGGTGGGATTTCAGGCCTTGACGTATCGTCTGGTTGCGGACCATGTCTCTTCTTGTTACTTCAACCACTTTCCTCAGATACCTCATTTCTGAGGTTTGGATCTGGCTTTTGTGGGTTGTAGTCATTGCCCACGACTCGCATCCATATGTCAAAACTGGGACATAGGTGGAGCGGTATACAGCCATCTTCGTTTTCTTACCAACCTCTTTCTTGCTGAGGAATCCACGATTTATGGCCTGAAAAAGTCTCCCAGCCGCTGCTTTTCGAGTGGCCAACTCTTCTTTGATGCCTCCCTTTCGGTCTATAATAGCTCCGAGATATTTAAAGTGGTTGACCTGCTCCAGGACCTGTTCTCCCAGCTTAATCTGATGTCTTCTTTCTTCTCGTGATATCACCATGGATTTTGTTTTAGAGCTGCTTATGACCATCCCTCTCTTTCTCCAGCTCTTCCTTCCAGACTTGCAGGTTGGATTGGAGATGTGCCTCTGATTTAGCAATCAGGGCAACATCATCAGCAAATGCCAGCTCCGAAATATAGACCTGTCTCATCTTCCAGTACCCCACTGAATACTTTCTTGTTCTCTCCTTACATGCCTTGATGACATCGTCCATGAGGAGTATGAAAAGATAAGGTGACAGGATATCACCTTGTCTTACACCAGTGGTGGTCCTGAACTCTTCTGACTTATGGTTTGCTGTCCTCACATAATTTCTGCAAGACTTGTAGAAGCTCTGTATAGCATGAATCAGAGGTGCTGGAATATTCTTCCTTGCCAAACAGTCCCAAAGTTTGCTCCAGGGGACTCTGTCAAACGCCTTTTCCAGATCTATGAAACAAAGATGGATCTCACTCTTATACTCAAGGGCCTTTTCACTCAGCTGTCTGAGTGTGAAGATTAGGTCTTGAGTACTTCGGTTTGCTCGGAATCCGCACTGGACCTCATCCAATTGTGGCTCAGCTAGGCGTCGGAGTCTCTGCTCTAGGATTCTAGAGTAGATTTTACCAGGGACACTGAGAAGGGATATGCCTCTATGGTTTCCACATTGTCGATTGTCACCCTTTTTGAAAATTGGTGTTATGATGGCAATCTCCCAATCCTTTGGTATGGTCTTGTTGCACCATGCTGCCTGTAGGACCTTTAAGAGTAATAGGTCGCCTGATGCTCCCATGTACTTAACCATTTCTGGTGTTATACCATCATGCCCTGCTGCTTTGCCCATCTTGATTTTCTCTAGTGCTGCCCTCAGTTCTTCCATCTTTATGTCATCTTCACCATCATTGGTTTTCTCTTCTGTGCTAGTGGTTATCATTTCTGTTGCTTCACCATGCTCACCATCCAGGAGTTCTGAGAAATATTCTTTCCATCTTTCCATTACTTCCTTCGGGGCAGTAAGCAATTTGCCTTGCTTGTCCTTTATAAATTTGAGAGGGCATTGTTTTTCCTTCCTCATGTTCTTTAGGGTCTTATAGAACAATTTCTGGTTTTCTTGTGCATCTTTTTCTAGCTTTTCTCCAAATTCTTCCCAGGACTTCTGTTTTGCTGCTAGCACTTTGTTCTTTGCTTCTGTTCTGAGTATCACATATTCTCTATATTTTTCCATTTGTCCTGTTGTGTTTTTAGCTCCTAAGTATTGTTTCCATGCCATTTTCTTCTCTCTTATTTTCTCTTTGACTTCCTCTGTCCACCAAGGTGTCCTCTTTCTCTGGTTCCCAAGTCGGACTTCACCGCATGCTTCTGCAGCAGCTGTCTTTATGATATCCTTGAATTTATTCCAGAGGGTTTCCAAGTCATCAGGTCGTTCTTCTGTGTTGCTCCCTGCTGTAGCAATAAGCCCCTGATATCTGGTCTTAATTTCTGGCTCTCTCAGCTTGTAGGTCCTAATGCTCATTTCTCCTGCTCGTTTACTTGGTTTCTTGCGTGATGTTGGGCAGTTCCTAGGCTGTGCAACTCTTTCAGTTGTTCGTTTGATTGTTAGCAGGTAGTGATCACTTCCAATCTCTGGCCCCCTCCAGACTCTTGCATCTCGGACATATCTGAATGAGCTTCTCCGAACAATGGCATAGTCGATCACTGACTTCTCATTCTTGGTTGGTTCACATCTAGTGTATGCATGTATGCGCTTATGGGGGAACTTTGTGTTTGTAATGATCAGATTCTGCTCACTGCAGAATCTAAGGAGTCGCTTTCCATTGTCATTGAGAGTATCTTCTCCATATCTTCCGATAACGCCACCCCATCTAGCATGGTCATTTCCAACTCTGGCATTAAAATCTCCGAGCATGATAACTTCATCTAGGCAGTCATCCACTGTCCTTTGAAGCAGCTCGAAGAATTCCTCCTTGACCTCTGCTCTCTCATCCTCATTTGGCCCATACACTATGACCAGGTTGACTATGGTTTCTCCTTCTTTTAGTTTTACAACCATAATGCGCTCCGAGACAAAGTTCCATCCCTTGATACTATCTTTTTGATTTTGGGCCACAATGCAACCCACGCCCCCTTTAGCTCTTTCAGATATGGGTACACCACTGTAGAGCAACGTGTTGCCATCGAGATCCATGACTCCTTGTCCTTTTTTCTTCGTTTCTGTTATAGCCAGGATTTCTAGTTTTGCTTTCCTCATCTCTTCCACCAGCTCCTCTTCCTTCCCATTTATACTTCTTGTGTTCCAAGTTCCATAAGTCGTAGTCCGTAGTCCGTTCCAGTTCGTCGCCTTTAGAATCAGTCCGGTTTTCTCTCTTGTATTTCTCGTAATCATAGTTTAAGACAAACAGGTGATTGGCCTGTTGTGCCTTTGCATGGTGGAGGGGCTGCCTCCTTACGGCCTCCATGCAGGCCGCCCTCCTCCTTTTTCATCCGGGCTTGGGACCGGCATGGGCGGAGTTACTCTCGGAATTTCGATATATAATTTGGAAATGTCGCATTCAATCAATATTTGAGTACAAAATTATCCGCCCAGCTTTTCTCATAAATTTGTTCCTCCAGCGAGTGACGCTTATTTTAAAACCTGTCCACTATCCCCAGCTACCTGTACCTTAAATCCAAGCCTTTAGTTTATACGAAGATCACTTTCCTCTAACCTCTCCCTTCCCCCACCCCCAACCTCACTGCCAATTACGTGTTATTCCACCACCTGTTTTTTTTCTTTTCTTACCTTCCTTACTCCCTTTAACACATATCCTCATCCTCCCTCCTCCTCCCCTACACACACAACGTTAGAGGTGAAGGACTCCATCACCCAATATTTTTTATCTTAAGTACATGTGAGAGAAAGTGTGCAAGTTAAAAAAAAAAAAATTTCATCCTCCCCTTTGTCATGTCGGCAGAGAGAAGCCTGCCTTTAAATTATTATTATTTTATTTTCTATATATCTATTATCATTATTATTATTGTTATTGTCATTATTATGTTTACATTTTAAATGCATATGTACATGTGTAGTCTATTTATTTTGTATTTATTTATTATTATTATTTTGATTAAGACGGATGCTGCAAAAGTAAGAGTTTTTATAGGACAATTTTGCTCAAAGCAGCAGACCGTGTGGTCTTCGGTCGGAAAAAAAAATACTTAAATGCTGACCCTGGTCGTTTAGCGCCAGTTTCTAAATCTATTGAACGCAGTGACACGTTGAAGATTTATGACCAACGGTTTCCGACACCGTTTTTTAATTATGGGGACCCGGACAGTCACAAACTTTATTTTTAAAGGGTTAAGAATTGAGCACGCAGACTCGTCTAACATTCTGCCTTTCCTTACTCTCTCTCTCTCTCTCTCTCTCTCTCTCTCTTGCATTGAAAGTCTTCAATAGCGGTTGTTGAAATAGCGGGAAGTGTGTATGTGAGTGTGTGTATGAGATCGATTGCATTTTATTTTCCATTGGGAATATTTTACAAACCGGGACAATCCTATTCTTTAACATTTTCGAGGCCAAATTTAATTTTGCTCTATTTCATCTTGAGAAATCGAATAAACAAGCCTAATAATAAACAAACAAACAAAGTAATAATTTACTAAAGATTTCCGTGGAGAGGAGCAATATAATGACTGGTTGTCCACAATGGAAAAAAAAGAACAAAAATGACCTTTTATTAAACTACTCCTGTATTCACGGGAGGTCATGTTGACCACATTTCTGGACGCCGTTGAAGTGTCAAGGTCTGCATTGTCCACTGGTCCCTGAGTGTGTTCGTGGGAGGTCTTTGACGCGGTTTTTGTACTGCAAATGCTCTTAAATTCAGGGGGAGAATCGCACAGCATGACTTGACTTGACTTGACCCTTAGGTCTGGGTATTATAATGATCACATGTTGTTGTTGTTTTGATGGGTTGATGGGTGTAGAACGGCACTTAACATCTGACCGTTATTGCCTCTTCTCGTTCCATCTTGGTCTACCCTGTTCAACCTGAAAGTTGGTTATAATTGGGGTATTTAGTGTCATTTTATTTACTAATATGTATTCAATTTAATTAATTTTGCAGTTGCTGATTTTTATTTATATTAATATTTGTCAATTTTATTTACTTTTTAGTATTGTTTATAGATAACTATTGTCCTTTACGCTTGGTTTTAATTTGTATTAGTATTTGTTCATTTTGAGTTGTTGCCCCTTTTTTTACTTGTTGTCTTTCCTTGTCCTATGAGTAGTTAGTTTTTTGTTAATGCTTTGTTAGTTCTTGCTTCTTAATTTCTATTTAGTTGGATGTTTTTCTTGAAGTACTAAACTTATATGTTTTCCTTTGTTTTATGTATATATCTTTTAAGTATTGATTGGGCATCTCTTGGGGCATCTATACGTAAAACCTTATCACCTGTTAAGTCTATATTGTGATTTCTATAGTAAGTTTTTAATTCAAGCCTTTGTTGTTCATACTTTTTACAGTGGATCAGGTAGTGGTCTATGTCATTCTCTTCCTGACATTCTTGGCAGTGTGGTTCTTCTATCATAAAGTATGCTGCACCGAGACGGAGAGCCATAGTTTTTTGTTTGATGGTATCTTTAATTCTTCTCTGACCTGGCACGTCCTTGTTGTTTCTTTCAGCAGTTTGAACGCGTGTCTGCCTTTTCTACTTTTCTTCCATGTTGTCTTCCATTCCTCGTTTATAGTTATCTTCACTTGGCTCTTGATCTCCGACCTTCCTAGTCCTGCTTTTATATTGTTTTTACTTGTTCTTCCATTCTTGGCGTTCTGGTCTGCCAACTCGTTGCCAGCAATACCTATGTGTGCTGGAACCCACACTAGCCTCACACTACATCCTCTGTGTCCGAGTGATGTATTGCTAGAATTTCTTCCTTTATGTCTGGCCGGCTACATTTACCTGGGTGTTCTAGTGCTTGTAGTGATGATAGTGAGTCTGTAAATATCGTAACAGCTTATGGTGGGTTATCTTCGATTATTTCTAAACTTTTAAGAATTGATACTATCTCTGCGGTAAAAATCAAAGCCCCTTCTGTTACACTGTAGCTCTTTTTTATTCCCCATTGTGGTATTACAACCTAGTTGACCACTATCACCCTTAGATCCATCAGTGTATACGGCCAGACTTTGTTTAGTTAGTTGATCTGTGAAATTTCTACTTATCATTTTGGCTTCCTTTTCTTCTATGTTTTGTTTGATCTTTTCAGTAAGTGAGTAGTCTATGATTGGTGTTTTTAGTTCCCATGGGGTATTTTGCTTCTGTATTTATTACTATTTTCAATTGTGTTTGATAGTGATACAAACGAGGTTTGTTGTGTGTAATGTCAATGGGCCACCACTGATAGGGTCTAATAATGATAGAGTCTAAAGTGGCCTATATATAAATATAGTATAATATACGCCCACACAGAGCTATTCCTAAATATGTGTTACTACTGTCACGTCTGGAATATTGAGTGCGTGTGTTGGTTTAGTCGTTTACACCACAGGTACGTACACAAGAGTCATGGATGGTTGTAAACGACTGGTGACATTTAACACTGCTTTATTCACGTCACAACACATTGATATGAAATGCACATAATCAGGATACAGTTCACAGCATAACACGAAATATATCTTAACACTATAAGGACTGCACACTCGGCAGTTACAATGAGATCAGCGCTATAATAATATAGTGAATCCTACTAGCAATTTCTCACACGACTGCACACCCGGCAGTTTGCAATAATCTTGCCTTCACTCATCTCAGCGCAATCTCTTCCTCAACAACTATCTTCTCACAGGAAACCAATGGCCTTTAAGTAATTCATCAGCGCTATAAAGTATCAGCTATAACGATCCTCTCACAGGAGATCATGGCCTTTATATAATTCATCAACAACTATCCTCTCACAGGAAAACAATGGCCTTTAAGTAATTCATCACTGCTATAAAGTATCATCAATAACGATCCTCTCACAGGAGATCATGGCCTTTATATAATTCATCAACAACTATCCTCTCACAGGAAAACAATGGCCTTTAAGGACTGCACACTGCGGTTATCAAAATGGCCTACACAACGTCTTGGCCTCACAAACATTTTCACAATAATCCATACTGTAGATTTATACTACGCTGTACCCACAGCGAAATACTAGTCGACATATTAACTTCAGCACTGTACAGGCATTACACTTCCCAAAAACACAGGCCTGACCAACTCGGTCGAACGCCCGGAACACACTCTCCAGATAACACACTCGTTCCGCTCAAAAGCAGTCACGAGGCTTTTTTATGTTCAACACTACTCATACAAACAATCATCTGCGGACTAGCCACAAGCTATTCTCACCCAGCTCAAAACAATACATAATAAATATATCAGCGCTTTTCACGCTTTCTGTAATCTGTCTCTCGAAACTACCACGAGATACTCTCAAAACAATTCGATAGCCAACAAGCAAACAAGTGCCATAACTCAAAATCTATCTTGACTACTAACATACTCAAGTTTACTTCCCTTACACCAGTTCTGTTCTTAACAGCTTACCTCTACCCCAGAGAAAAAAAAATGATTCTATCATTTTTTTAACAAATACATCCCCAAAAAATAAAATTAAGAGGACAATGAATCTCTAACATATGCGTATAAGAATTACCTTAAGTTAAGTCAAAATACGACATCTACAAAATATAAGCATTAAGAGAAATGTAGAAATGAAGTATCCAATGTAATCAATTAAACATACTAAAAAATAATGCATTACAAAACCGAGTTAAGTGAATACAGAACAATTAAATAGGAAACAACTGATAGTAAAAGAAAAGACAAGAACGAGCAAAAGAAAAAATGATCCGTAATAAAGGTAAGTATGAAATCAGAATATGAGGAAAAAACAATAATATCACTTCAAGCAATTTCTTATATGTAACATAACTACAAAAATCACAAGTAGTTACACTATATTAAGTTATACTATTAACCTAACAATACATTATCGACACCACACAAAAAACTAAAAAAAAAAAAAAAAAAAAATTACAATGTCCAGAAAAAAATATTTTCCAAAAAATACAATACAAAAATATTTCGTAACGCTAAGTTACATAAAAATAGTATTTTAATTTAATTAATTCAAATCTATAATTAACAAAATAACAAAGAAACTAGCTTTAACAAAATGAGAAACATATAACAATTCCTGTATCTAAGCAAACACTAAACAACACGTGTAAGTTTCTCAAAAAATACTACACAGAGAAACACATAGAAAAACACACTATTACCAACATACACGTTTGCAAATATATGAAAACAACGTAATGTATGTTAATCAAATGATTAAATGAGATCTCAAGATTCCTCAATCAAATAACAATATCAGCAAACGCTGTTAATTTTTTCTATGCAGTTCAATTTAAACTTTTAAATATTTCCGGCTGACAATCACGTTCAGCTTAGCTACAGTGCTATTTAGTTATAAATTTATATCTATCTCCACCTGATATACTTAAAATAACTATTGTAACATTACAACTAATGAGTATGTGCATAGGGCTGGCAAACTCATCATGTACAAAACTATCATAACTACCACATCTATTAAAAAAAAAAAAACTGCAAGTTCTACACCAGAGTATAAAAGTCAATGATTATATGGTGTAAATAGGCATAGGTTTGTAACCAGTAAGGTTAAATATAAACCTGCTCATTGCATTCATCAATAGTAAACGACACGTCACTACATCTAACACACTACACATTATCCAAAACACAATAGTATAAAAATAGCATCGAAATGAACTAATGCATAATTAAAACAGTCATACATATCAAGAAAAACTATTGACATCAAATGATGCATAAAGATGATGATCATAATATTACAGAGAAATTACATAATATTTCAAATATAACAACCTATAATGATCTATACAATAGAATACAATAACATCTACTGTCCTAACAAACAAACAAACAAAAATCAAACGCAAAAAATCTCCATAGGTCTTGCCGACATCTCATAAACACTAGGGGTAACACGTCCAATGCATAGTTAGCACGCTGATATTTTCTGCTTGAACAGACACTCGGGTACAATGTTGACCTACATTTCTGCCGCTAACGTAAACAGGAGCGCTGACCCTTATCGAGAAGTCGCCTCTGCTAAAAAACTAATACAAACGAAAATTTCCATTTTAATGAATGGTGAAAATTACTGAGAACAACGGAGATGTTAAATAGACAATTACCTAGCAATGTGGCATGTGTAGAACTGTGGTCACCTCACGATGTCATCAACTCTTCCTTTATCACACGTAGACACCTGAAACAAAGTTCTACGTTCACAACAACGTAATGCTCTTTTAAAATCAGGAGCATAGCAAGCAGTAGTATTTGTGACATCATTATTATTGCTACTTTGCTTACTAACAATGATTCTGGACTCATGTCGAGCAAAAGTAGCATAATTACACTTATTATTCGTTGTTTGATCAAAATATTTATCATCATTTCCTCTTTGTTTGAGACTATTATTATGTCTATAATCCCAGTCAGACTTGTTATGCTTAACGTTTCTACTCCGAACAAAAAATCTGTCAGAAAAATTATTGCACGATTGAAAACCCTTCTTGTATTTGCCTGTACCATTATTTTCAAAATTCTCAGAATTAAAATGTTGAGATACATTAACTTGTCTTTTTTCTCTCGAGAAGGAAAGTTATTATCATATGAATTCCCTTGGTATTTTCTAACCTTAGGATCATCTTTCCTACCAAAACTCTTTCCATTCTTTTCTTTGACAATATGCTTATCTCTAAAAGTATCTTTATCCTTACGCATATAATGGGTTTCCTCATTGAAACCACTACTTATAACTTTATCCCTTGTTATCACCTTATGAGAACTTCCAAAATTAGTTACTCGTTTAATCTTTAGGCTTTTATCAGGACTGACTGTTACATTATCATTCTCTCTATTACACTGCCGCCAAGAATCGTTGCTATTGGAAGCAGAATCAAAAGATCTTTAAAAGTTATATTTTCCCCGAAAAGATCTTTGTCCATCACATTTAACCTTTTTATTAGCAAAGATTGTATGAGGCTGGCTCTTTGCTTTTCCAACTTGTTGGCAAACAACTTTCTGTCTAGCATTGTCAACATTGACAGTAGACCATATCTTGTTGTTCAAAATAATATCGAGTAGGGCCTCTACTCTTTTTGTCCCTTCTGCAATTTCAACATTTTTTTGTGAAATTTCTCCACTTAATTTCCTATTTAATTTGTCAAATGTCAAAACTTTACTTCTCTCCTCTGTTAGCAATCTCTCAATCTTAATCATCTTCTCTCTCTCAGTCGTTAACTCTTCTAATTTGTCTTTCTCATCCTTTTCTTTATTTGCACTTAGTTGTCGTGTTTCATTCTCACTATCCTCATTATTCATTAGCTCTTCAACTTCATTCGGAAATTCAGTATAATTCTCTTCTTCAATACCAGAATTTACTTTATTCAACAAATCAAGAAGCGTCTTTGTATAAGACCTATCACGGTCAGTTGTCTCAGCTTCTAATTTACCACACCTCTCTTTGTTTTCCTGAAGTTGTTGGTTAAGATCACTAACCTCATCATATCTATAATGCACTTGATTTTCCAAATCTTTAACTTTACCCAATGCAGCATCTAACGCCGCTTGCACTTTAGTAAGTTCCATGTTTGACTTATCTAAATCATTTGTTAGTCTCGACACTGTTTCTTGTAATTGTTAAAGTACTGTCCGCCAGTTCGTTTATTCCCGTGTATTAAAAGAGTTTGTCTGCATTTGATATATGTATACCATCATTATTCCCATATGTGTCTATATGAATGTTAGAACATTGGTATACAACAAAAGTGTCACGCGAATGTTTTGTTCGTGGGTGTGCCAAAAACTGCACTGTATCGTCCCTGTATTATTTATGCAGTGTTCTCTCACAAGGGATCACGAATTAGTAATGTCTCAGATATGCCCAACAGCTCAACTATAACCAGGTAAGAAGCCAATGCTGTTCCGGTAAATTAACAACACAGTTTAATGAAAACTCATGATCCATGAGACATGATGAACCGTCCTTAGTTAATGTCATTTTGTCTATTCGTAACATAGTGTTATACTCCTTGACGGTAATACATTGTTGCTTATTAGTCCCAATACTTCTATACATCTCTATGTATTGATTATATTCATGCCCTTCTCCCGTACCTTCTGTTCAAACTCATTTAACTTCATTAACATGAATTTCCCCAAAAGTCAGTACACATTAGCGACAGAGCAGGCAGGATCTTTAAGACTCCGATTTTTACGGTGTATAGACCTGCCAGTCTAAAAAATGCATAAGCATCACATTATACATTATTAATAGTACTCATCCTGGTATACATTCCCATTCATGGCACGAATCAATATAACCCTTTTCTATGGGTTTTCAAGCAAACCAGCACACACAAGGTTGTTCGCGTCTTGTTTATTTCTTGGGTCCATTTTTGTTCTCCACGTCATTGTTTCAACACACAAAAACTCCTACGTCATCCTTTTTTACTGCGCGCATGAATAATGCACCTAAGTGTACTATTCACATATCATCAAATATTTTCCCCAAACTCAACTCAGCGCTATTTGATGCGCAACACCAGAAATGTTGTAAAAAACCATACGCAACAATTACCTCCTACCACCGTTAAGAAAAAAGACACGTAGTTTCTTTTTTCTTCAAAAATGTACCACTTAAGGTAATTTAAAAAAACCATACCAACATAATACTATCCTACGTCTCAGTAAGTCTACGTCAGCTAATGTCTCATAATATAATCAGTTAGTCGTCGATGAGATGAAAAGGTGATAAACAAGTCATAATAATCTACTGCCTTATGAATAAAATCCATGTAGGAAGTAATAATATTACTAAATTAAAACAAATTACGCGGAATCAACACCGCCCTCTATTACCTCTAGTATCAATAATACTAGAACCAAAACTTATATAATAGGGTTATATCTAATAGGATTACCTACCCATCGGAAAATGATAGCAATAATGTGTACCTCCACAATACAGAGTACACTGCAAATCTCATACATATTTATTCCTGATCAAGCCCCCCAAAAATAGCAAATACATGCATAAAATGGTCCCAAATTACCTATTTCAATGCCCCTAGGAACCTCTATAATATACACGCAAAAATTTATCGCTAAAGACTATCATTGCCGTACAGTCATATTATAGTACACTGTATGTGCACCTTACACCATACACACCAAATTGTGTTCCGGATAAAACTAATAAAAATTCAATGTCCCAATTATATCACCACTACTGTTGACCATGAACTAACTGTCATTAAAAACTTGTGTACTGTCTTCCTGAGGGCACCTCGACAGTACGTCTGCAACCACATTGTCGGACCCTCGAATTGCTTGAATAGTATAATTATACGGCTGCATCAGAATCGAATAACGGGCTGCTCGGGCGCATTTATGGTTCTTCGTCTTTAAATACGCTAAAGCCTTCTGATCTGATTGCATTACGAAAGATACACCTAACAGATACTTCTCTAATTTGGTTACTGCCCATACCACTGCGAGAAGTTCCTTTTCCAACACCGAATAATTCATTTCCGCCTTGTTTAACTTTCTCGAAATGTACGTGATCGGATGCAGATGTCCATCAAATTGTTGAAGCAACACAGCACCAACGCCCTTGGACGAAGCGTCTGTTCGAAGAGTATAAAGATTATTAAGCCTGGGTAGTTTTAAAATCGGTGGGGATGAAAACAAATCTTTAATTTTAAGAAAAGCAGCATTGCATTCTGGAGTCCACCTAATTACATTAGGAGCCCCTTTCCTAAGTAGAGTGGACAGATCTGATATAATTGAAGATAAGTTAGGAATAAATTTACCATAATATTGCACTAGTCCTAACACACTCCTGACTTGTTTTTTTTTTTGGTCCTAGGAATGGAAAGATTTAGAATCTTGGAAACATTCTGCTCCAAAGTTTGAAGATTCCCATGACCAATCCTATGACCTAGAAAAGTAATCTCAGAGAATCCAATATACACCTTAGATGGTCTAGCAGATAACCCAGCAGATCTGAGCGTGGATAATAGAGAGTGTAAACCGTGAAAGTGTTCTTCCCAAGTGTTACTAAACAAACAAATATCATCTATGTACGAGATTATATCTTGTCTATGCGAGAAGAGAATTCTCATCATTCTAGTGAACGTAGCAGGTGCGTTCATCAGTCCAAAACACATAAAATTGAACTGGAACAACCCTCTGGGAGTAGCAAAAGCCGTAAAATGTTTACATCTTTCCGCCAACGGGACCTGCCAATAACCTTTTGACAGATCGAACTTACTGAAATATACTGCATCTGCTAATTTTGGTAAAAGATCATCCAATAATGGTAACGGTTCGGCGTCAAAAATTGTGACCTGATTTAATTTTCTAAAATCAATGCAGAGCCGAATGTTATTGTCTTTTTTTCTTATTACAACCATGGGAAAAGCAAAATTACTTTGAGAAGAACTGATTATACCTAATTGCAGCATGTCATCTATTTCTTTGTTTACTTTGTCTTGAAAGTGTAATGGTATCGGGTATGGACGCACTCTAATAGCCTTTTCATCATTTAAAATGATGTCATGTGTGATGACATTTGTTTTGCCTGGTATATCTGTAAGTACATCATGAAACGAATGTAATAATTCGGATACATGTGTTTTGTTCTCAAGTGTAAGATTCGGACAGATTGTCACGTCCTCCCAAGTTTCGGTAGATTGAACTGGTAGACTAGGAAACGTCATTGATACAGCTGGGAAAGAAGATTCTTCTTCCTGAATAACTGATAAAGACGCCCAGCTCGTTGGATGTGAACCTACATTATCAACAGCGTGAAAGACTGCCTGAAGATGTTCAGGTCTTGAGTGAAACTCTTTCAACATGTTAATGTGAAAAATCTTTCTTTGTCCCTTAACATCAAGGACATAATCGACATCTGAAATACGTGACAGAATCTTGAATGGACCACACCAAGTTATCAGTAGTCGATTCTGTTTGCTCGGTAAAAGCACGAACGCTTCGTCGCCTGGTACAAGAAGACGAAGACGTCTTGAGTGATTCTGTAACATACGAGCTTTTTCTTTAGCTCTCTCCGATGCATCTGTTGCCAGCTGGCATGCATCCATGATTTTTTTCCTAAGATTTACAACATACTCGTAAGACGATTGAGTTTCTTGCGATAAGGAAGAATCAATCAACAAGTCTTTGATCAAGGACAATGGACCTCTAGGCTGAGCACCAAATACAAGTTGAAATGGACTGAAACCTGTATGCTCATTCGGTATTTCACGATATGCAAAAAGTACCGCTGGTAAAACTCGGTCCCACTCTTTAGGAAAATCGATTGTAATCTTTCCTAACATCTGTTTTATTGATCGATTTAGACGCTCCACCATCCCGTTTGAGGCGGCGTGATATACGGAACTCAGTGATCTGTCTATATGAAACATTGCCATAACCTCACTCATTGCACCTGACACAAACTGAGAACCTCTGTCCGACAACAGTTTTCTCGGAAATCCGATTCTAGTAAAGATATGAAACAAAGCATCAGCTACATCCTGCGTAGTAATGTTCTTGAGTGGTATGGCCTCTGGCCAACGCGTGCACAAATCTATGCAAGTTAATACATATCTATGTCCTCTCGATGACATTATAGGAAGTGGGCCAATAATGTCCACGGCCATCTTCTCAAATGGACGCACCGGAATATCGGCCGCTTGAATTGGAGCCAAATGACGTGCCCCTCTAGACTTCACCTCCTGACAAGTAACACAAGAACGGCAAAACATCGCAATGTCTTTCGACATTCCTGGCCAGAAAAAAGATGCCAGAATTCTAGATCTAGTACGAGAGTATCCCATGTGACCTGCACAACGGGAATCGTGAGCATGACTCAATATATAGGATCTCATTACCTTAGGCACCATGATCTGAGTAGTAATATGACAAGATTTACTATCTCTGAATCTTCGCACTAATATGTCATTTACGATAGTATACCATTGTTTGTGAGAAGTATGACCATTTGTATCATCCTGTTGGACTAAACTAAAAAATTTCTTTAATGAAACATCACTGTTTTGTAAAGTAGAAAAAAACGTCCTTGTTGATGTTACTGTGTAACACATCATCATTAACTAGTGGCACAACATTATGTTGAGACTGCTCCTGTGCTCGAGTAACCACAACATTAGCACTGTGTACGTGTTCTCGTTCCCAATCATTTATTTGCTCAAGAGTACACTCTTTAAAACCGTGAATGCGACCAAGAACTAAATCGCAAACTGGATTCGGCAACAAACATACTTTTATTTGTCCCGTAAAAAATGGCGTCGCGATATGAACCACCGCAGTTTGAAATTTCTCAATTCTACCACCAAACGTAATGCACTTAACCCATGTGCCTGTACAACAAGAAGAATCAACCAAACATTGTCGCACACCTACCGTCGTGCAACCTGAATCCTTTAATAAAGTTACTGGTATGCCATTAAGTAAGCCCTTGTGAAACTCTAAAGACCCGGTTCCTTCATGAGCTGACATTGCAGGTAACGCCGGCAATGGGTGTCCACATCTCAGTCTGGATACCACTTCAGGCTGAAATAGATTCTTGCACTCAAAACATTCTTCCGCATTACCAAAGTCAAATGAACAGCAAGCATTTGCTTGACTAACAGCGTTGTTATTATTATTTGTAATATCATTTTCTGCTCTCTGTACCGAATTTCCATGATGAGCAGACCGATGCGAACTATTTGAACGAAATGCACTGCCATTATCTTGATTATTGCCATAAAAATTTCTCCTGTAATTCTGAGAATAACTAGATCTATTATTAATATTACCATGTTGATTATTTAGTTGCCCATTTCCTCTCTCTCTCTGTGTCCAAAATAATCGTGATGACCATTATCAGGTCGTTTATTTCTCCATCTTCGGAAATC
The DNA here is from genome assembly GCA_024509875.1 of Oreohelix idahoensis. Taxonomy (NCBI): domain Eukaryota; kingdom Metazoa; phylum Mollusca; class Gastropoda; order Stylommatophora; family Oreohelicidae; genus Oreohelix; species Oreohelix idahoensis. The sequence goes on from JAMPIV010012403.1 coordinate 125,884, forward strand.
TGGTGATTTATTTCTATTTCCAACTTCAAAATGAGAAAAATTTCTTTGGTAATTATTATTTCGATCTGAACTGGCACTTCTATAACGAAACCTATCTCTGTCACCACCATTCGATCTAAATTTTCCCTGTCTGTTATTTACAGTAGCAACACCCGCTGACTGTAACGATTCATGTAGTTTAGTGTTTCTGACATTCAAGTTCGGATGAGCAACCGAAAACTGGCGCCCTAGGGTCTCAACTTCCGATAACGATTTAGGATTCCGCTCCTGTAAAAATGCCAAAAACTTATCACTTACTGAGGATAATACCTTATCCCGTAATATTAAATCTGCCAGATCTTCAAAATTCCGTTGTACTTTTTCAAGTTCGATCCAACGATTAAAAGTTAAACGAATATCCGAAATGAATTGTGAGAACTCTTTTTTCTGTTTCCGGCAACAACTCTTTAAAACGCCTTCTATAACCTTCAGCTGTAAGCTGATATTTTTTTAATAGCGTAGCTCTAGCTTCCTCATAGTTTTGATTATCGCCTTCTAACGAAGCGACTGCACTTAACGCCTCTCCTGATAAAAAATTCATTAGTTTGCTACACCACTTACTTTTATCAATTTTATATTCTGTGCATACCAATTGGAATCTTGACAAGAAGAACGTAATATCGTCGACCCCTGGTTTAAACATGGGCAAATGGATTTTAATGTCACCTTTTTGACCATCATTCTGAGTGTGTGATTGACTAGTAGCATTTCCATTTTGCAACTTCTGTCTTTCAATTTCTAACTGCAACATTCTCTCTTCATGTGCTCGTTTTTCTCCCTCAAGTGTAAATTCATATTGTCTCCTTCTCTCATTTTTTTCCATCTCCAAGTGTTTAATTCTCTCTTCGTCTTGCCTCCTTTTCTCATTTTCTTCCATTTCCAACCGTTTCATACGTTCTTGATTGGCTAATTCTCTATCTTTTAATTCCAACTGACGTTTCTCTCTTTCCTGCGCCTCTTTATATTCTGTTTGAGCAAACTCTTGTAATTTGTCTCCTGATAAACCAAGAATTTTACCCTGTTTAATGAAGTATTCCGCCGTCGACATTTCAAATTCTGAATTCTAATATTTACCTCATCAAATAAACTGTAGTCTTATAAGTAAAATCTTATAATCGAAACCTTATCGATACTCATTATTGGAGATTAATCATCTTTTATTTAATAAAATATGCAGCTATAAATCAATCAACTAAGAAATTATACAAGATAATAGTACTACTGAAAACATAATGATCCATGAAGAGAATCAATTACATAGAAATATACACGTTAGCAATGACAATCACCGAACCTCAACAATTAAAGAAGAGATCATATCGTAAAGAACCACGGAGTCAACACAAAAATCTACAACATTTCAGCAGCCCCAAAGAAATTGGCTATAAGCCTTTGCGATTCATCGACCTGAAATCAACCTAGGAAAACACCTCAGGACACCTATGATGAAGAACAAGCATCTTACGAGTTAAAATGACAAAGAAAGGTGCTCACTAATAATAACCAGGGTACTGACACCATAATAACAATGTCTACTTATCTGAGGGAATCCCAATACTCCTCGTACATATTTCGATCCAACACAGGTTATGAAATTCATACAGCTGAATTCAAGGTTAGCAATTCTCCAAAACGAACAGTAATTTGCTCTGGTTGAAAGTATCTGTTACCGAATGACGTCACTCAATGTAACCTCCGCAGGTACACAGCAGAACTTGAAAATGGAAATCGAAAACTGTAGCATAATTCCCCCGGCACAATTATGATACTTCTCTGGAGACTTGAATATGTACATCACACGAACGTTGACCTTCTAAGTCAAGGTTACGACTTTGACATAACGATCGATTGATTGAGCCTGCAACAAGTGTCATTGTTCCAATATGCGTGGCAATTAATTGAGCTCCAAATATCTGAATTTATAGAACGGGAAGGTACATTATACTGGCCACCATGTTAAAGTACTGTCCGCCCGTTCGTTTATTCCCGTGTATTAAAAGAGTTTGTCTGCATTTGATATATGTATACCATCATTATTCCCATATGTGTCTATATGAATGTTAGAACATTGGTATACAACAAAAGTGTCACGCGAATGTTTTGTTCGTGGGTGTGCCAAAAACTGCACTGTATCGTCCCTGTATTATTTATGCAGTGTTCTCTCACAAGGGATCACGAATTAGTAATGTCTCAGATATGCCCAACAGCTCAACTATAACCAGGTAAGAAGCCAATGCTGTTCCGGTAAATTAACAACACAGTTTAATGAAAACTCATGATCCATGAGACATGATGAACCGTCCTTAGTTAATGTCATTCTGTCTATTCGTAACATAGTGTTATACTCCTTGACGGTAATACATTGTTGCTTATTAGTCCCAATACTTCTATACATCTCTATGTATTGATTATATTCGTGCCCTTCTCCCGTACCTTCTGTTCAAACTCATTTAACTTCATTAACATGAATTTCCCCAAAAGTCAGTACACATTAGCGACAGAGCAGGCAGGATCTTTAAGACTCCGATTTTTACGGTGTATAGACCTGCCAGTCTAAAAAATGCATAAGCATCACATTATACATTATTAATAGTACTCATCCTGGTATACATTCCCATTCATGGCACGAATCAATATAACCCTTTTCTATGGGTTTTCAAGCAAACCAGCACACACAAGGCTGTTCGCGTCTTGTTTATTTCTTGGGTCCATTTTTGTTCTCCACGTCATTGTTTCAACACACAAAAACTCCTACGTCATCCTTTTTTACTGCGCGCATGAATAATGCACCTAAGTGTACTATTCACATATCATCAAATATTTTCCCCAAACTCAACTCAGCGCTATTTGATGCGCAACACCAGAAATGTTGTAAAAAACCATACGCAACAGTAATTTACTCTCTTCGGTCATATCTTGCAAAAAATTAGCCCTTTCCTGTAGAGCAATCTGTTTGTTTTTCTTCATCTGATCCTCCTCTTCTAATTCCTTTTTGTTATCCTCCTGCATGTTGATGCCGATCATATTGTGTACAATCTTATGCATATAATTGTGTCTAGCCCGAGTATAATCGTACACCATCGGACGTAGGCATTCTAACAACACCGCCAAATCTCTAGCCATGATCATTTCAGGATTTGAATGAGGGTTATCGTCAGTAAAAAACTCTAAGGCTGCTACCGCATTAAACAAAAACCCATCCAGCACGTATCTATCAAGTGCTGGGCCTTGTAATCCCTCAACATATTCAGCTACTTCCGCTAAATATTCTAATATATGCCTCATATCATCTGGATTATCATCAAAATCCATGGTGATTCAATCAACTCTCTACCCTTCACAGTTAAATAACTATACAACAAATTCCAACTATTCCTAATTACTGTCTCAACGATTTCTGTGCAAAGAACCTTTATATGGTCATATCCATATCAGGGAGGTCCACATATGTCATTAGCCATAACTTACTTATACATCAAATTCTAATAATATGTCCCTATAGACATAAACAACAAAACAACAGAATAAGTAATGTATAGAATTGAAAGGCTCGATGACATGCATGAAATGACACAATTTACACAACAAAAGCCACTTATCTGTCCAAAATCCCGCTCCTTTCCGCCAACACACTGGATATCACAAAGTTCTGAGGCTAAAATAGTCCACCGCAGAAAAGGTACTGGAACTCGACACGTTTCCCTTCAGGTACTTGCTTGAAAATGATATGTGCTTGACCAATGCACACAACGACATGAACCGTTATATTGCAATGCTGCAACATTTGACTTGTATTGTGTACAAGGGCTGGAACTGACTTGAATTGTACGTGTACAAGGACTGGAACTGCCACACATCTGTTCGTACTTGAAGTTAATAACCAGAACAGATGATCTTACCATTCTTATCTTGTGGCACACGTGTAGAAGAATTGGAAATAGCGCTTCCATACATTTAAACTTGTATTCAATAACTTGACCAGTTACTGGAATCCGTTGTCAACTCTGATAATGACCACTGTAACAGCAGTGGTGTGTAAAATTCATGTGTAGAATATGTTGAAAATGTCTTGCCTAAAACGACCGCAGGCCATTAACGCAAATATCGTTGCTCCGCACAGGCAGATTGAGTTTTGGGTTACGTTGCTTGTGTCACCGTGTCACTGTGTCCCGTTGCTTGTGTCACTGATAAGACGTGTGGGTTAAAGACTGTTGCACCCCACGACGCTATCATATAAAGTTCTAACTTTGTTAAAGACGTGGGTGACTTCTTAATTCCGCCACACAAGCATATTGTAAATATACGTCGATGTTCTGTAGTACGACCACGCCCACACAGGGCTAGTCCTGGATGCTTCGAGGTCCCGTAGTAAATGTTAAAACACGAATGTCATGGGCCTCATGCCCGTAAAGCTGGCACACCACTGATACAAACGTGTTTGTTGTGTGTAATGTCAATGGGCCACCACTGATAGGGTCTAATAATGATAAAGTCTAAAATGGCCTATATATAAATATAGTATAATATACGCCCACACAGAGCTATTCCTAAACATGTGTTACTACTGTCACGTCTAAAATATTGAGTGCATGTGTTGGTTTAGTCGTTTACACCACAGGTACGTACACAAGAGTCATGGATGGTTGTAAACGACTGGTGACATTTAACACTGCTTTATTCACGTCACAACACATTGATATGAAATGCACATAATCAGGATACAGTTCACAGCATAACACGAAATATATCTTAACACTATAAGGACTGCACACTCGGCAGTTACAATGAGATCAGCGCTATAATAATATAGTGAATCCTACTAGCAATTTCTCACAAGACTGCACACCCGGCAGTTTGCAATAATCTCGCCTTCACTCATCTCAGCGCAATCTCTTCCTCAACAACTATCCTCTCACAGGAAAACAAGGCCTTTAAGTAATTCATCAGCGCTATAAAGTATCATCAATAACGATCCTCTCACAGGAGATCATGGCCTTTATATAAATCATCAACAACTATTCTCTCACAGGAAATAATGGCCTTTAAAGTCTGCACACTGCAGTTATCAAAATGGCCTACACAAAATCTTGGCCTCATAAACATTTTCACAATAATCCATACTGTAGATTTATACTACGCTGTACCCACAGCGAAATACTAGTCGACATATTAACTTCAGCACTGTACAGGCATTACACTTCCCAAAAACACAGGCCTGACCAACTCGGTCGAACGCCCGGAACACACTCTCCAGATAACACACTCGTTCCGCTCAAAAGCAGTCACGAGACTTTTTTTCTGTTCAACACTACTCATACAATCAATCATCTGCGGGCTAGCCGCAAGCTATTCTCACCCAGCTCTAAACAATACAGAATAAATATATCAGCGCTTTTCACGCTTTCTGTAATCTGTCTCTCGAAACTACCACGAGATACTCTCAAAACAATTCGATAGCCAACAAGCCCCATAACTCAAAATCTATCTTGACTACTAATATACTCAAGTTTACTTCCCTTACACCAGTTCTGTTCTTAACAGATAATTCTTTGAACTGCGTTAGGTCTTCTATCGTTCTCCATCCTGTTGGATATCTATCTTTATTTAAGGGTGCATTTATTTACAGGTGCATTTATATCGACACCGGTAGAAGCGCTGGAAGTAGCTCTTGGCATACCTCCCCTTGATCTAAGACGGAAAGAACTGAGAATAAATTATTGGAGTAAAGTAGCACAAGAAGTGACCCAGCCAGCACATAAAGCATTGTCAAAAGCCTTTTTTTAAATTTTTATGCTCCTTCTGGGGTTCAAAATGAGGTCTAATGACTTTATTAGGTTTAATGTGTTTAAGGTGTGTGATCCCGGCCCTGGCAAAGACCCGGCATACTCTAGAAATTATCTTTAAAAGTATGACACTTTGATCTTAGCCAATTTTTTTTTCCTCGCATGAGGTCGCATATTTTTTTCCTCGCATGAGGTCGCATAGCACACGCTCAACCCGGCCCTGGTCAAGACCCATGTCCCAACACAAGAAGACCCAATGACAACATTTGTCACTGTAGTGATCTTCTGTGTTCTCACACAAAGGACCTAATGACACATGAATGTCACTGTATTGGTCCCTGTGTCTAGACACTTGAACTTAGCCAAAAGGCCGAGAAGCATTGTCAATTTTTTTTTAAAATAAAAACCTTTATTCAGGTCAATACATCAATGTTATTTACAACATTTTTACATTTATCACATGGTATAAAGAATAAAAGACAATGGAACCCCCCCCCCCCCCCTCCCAAGCATTACAACAAGTCAATAACAATAGCGAAACAATATACCAAATTATAAACAATATCACATAATAAAACATACTAAAGATAAACCCCCCCCCCTTTTCTTCCTCCCCCCACCCCCCACCAATAACTTAATTACAAGTCAATATTCGCAAAGGTAAAAACACATGTTATACTACATGGATGATGAATGGAGATGAAATGATTGATTGTACATTGACCAAATGATGATGACACTCTACAATGAGATGAGGACATATGTTATGAAGTATTTACAAACAAAGCTACTGTTGCTTGCTTGGTTGCAATCGTGTTCGAAAGGTGTTGATGGGTGTTGTCAGAATGACGACAAACAAAAGATCAACTCGACCTACGCAGTGGTGTGTAGACATGGAGTGAGGATACAGTACATGCGAATGATGGCAAACGTTCGTTAGAGTTGACAAATAGACCAATCTCACTCACTTATGGCTGGAAGTCATTTACGCCAACTACTGTGTACGTTTCATACAGTTTAATTGGATCGATCACACTTGACAGCACGGGTAAAGTGACATCAGACAGGGTGGCATAAATCATAATAATGTTGATCAATGAAATACACGATCACATGGGCATTCATGTTGCATAACAGTAACAATGGAATGTCAGTAAACAAGCAATATATATCGTCTGACTTTACTGACAGAGCACGTCAGTTCATAAACAAGGTTCAAGATGGTTCCTAGACCTAACCTCGTCTAGCAAAGATTCATTTAGGTAAAGTTCAGCACATAATTTTTTGATAACAATATTGAACCACTAGTAATGGGTTCTCCTCTGTAGCAGTGATCTCTGGACTCATCAGGTGATAGGAGGCATCCCTGTTCTCTCCTTAATGATTGAAAAATATAGGATTCAAAATGGCTTCTCCTCCCAGTGAGTTGTCGCTCACCCAGGATACAAACTATGAAGCGCAATCAAAGCTGATCATTCATTAAATGTCCTCATTGCTTTGTAAATTCTACCATTGATACTATTGACTTCATCACATAATATGGTGCTGCTAGGTATGAATGTCATCTTCATCTGGTTAATATTCATCTAAACGTACAACCGTACGACTGCCCATCGAATACCATGCCTCAGGAAAAGTTCATAAGAAATGCGTCTTTACCTGGGTATCAGAAATACACTAAAATACGATTCTGCCATTCCTTGGCAGTAAGAATAAACACTGGGGTGAATAATACATGGTATGACTAAAGAGACTACCTCTTTCCCCACTAATATAGAGATCACTTTCTCGGCGACAGGCCGCTACAACAACTCAGCACCCATCAGGGCGGAAGCTTCTCACCTCCACTTCGCGACACATCCGCCTAACAACCCATGACCCCGAGTTCGACACCGAAGATATAATTCGACTTAGACGTACAAAGATATTAAGATATAAGACAGACTCGTCCTACATAGACAAGAAATACACATAGATTCGGGCCATAGATATTCTGAAGCAAGAACAATCTATTTCTAACCAAACAAAGAATATATCGCTGTAAACCTAGATCCCTACGCTGAGTTCGATATTCAGGAAAGATAACCCATTGTTACGTACATTTATTACCTAAGGGGGTAGTCTTCGGTCCTGCCAAATGTACGCACCAGTCTTGATATAGTTATATTATTTGTGCGGTCGAATGATTCGCGCACTGACGTGCACAAAGCAGTGTGAGTTGCTTTGGGACGCACGGGTAACCTAGTTGAGTAGTTTCTGACGTCATGATTTGAAGGGGCAACATGGACTTGGCTTATGTCCGTGATTGATATAATATGTTAGTATTCCTTGGCATGTTTATGGAAGCCATTTATTCTAGTGATCTGTATTGGTCTTCAGGTCGAAACCAATAGCAGTAATATCACGTAAGTTATCGCCCCACTTATTATTATATGCTGTATTGAAAGGCCGCTCTCATAATAGTCTAGCGGGAATGTGTCATTCCTAGAATGGACCTACAGAGTCGATAGCCTTTAGGATTCGTATCGTAGAAGAAGGATTCCTACGAGTGGAAGAAGTTATTGATTACCTTATGCACATGTTTTAATATGCTGTTACTACAATGCCAGAAGCGTGGCATAGAATGGGAGAGGTTAGTCAGCTGGAATCTCTAACCTGTTCGTATTATCGTATATGACTTTGTTTGAAAACTATATACTATATAACGGGATGTATGGAGAAAGTCTGGGATTGTGAAGTATGATATGGAAGATTCTATTCTGGAGAATGAATCCGTTTGCCTTAATAAACGTCCTTGGGAGAAGGTCAACGGACGTTAATACCATGTCTGTTATATGGTAACGGAAGTGATCCTTAGTCACTGGAATATAAAAGAACTTGACTGTTAGAGAATCTACGGTTAACAATATTATCAACATTTCGACGTATGATCTTCGCATCTGTAACTATGATTGTCTCGTTCCTTCGTATGTGCCATGTTGAATAAACTATATGTACAGTCAACCGACTTGTGTACTACCATCGAGTGAACAGTTCAAACACTACCTGTTGTAGTCCGTTTTTACAGAACAGTTTATTGACATTTTGTTCATATTACCATTCGCGTTATGAAGACCAATCCAATTACCATAAACGGCTACAACAGTAATTGGTGCGCCAGCGTGGTCTGAAATTTATCATTTCAAAGGATCTTACTCAATCAAATTAATCGTTTGAAAATAGAATGTGTACTTTCAAGGCGACATCATCGTCAAGTTGGAACTTGTTGTCAAAATGAATCTTAATCAACTGACCGTTACGAGATTCTCAAGGTCATCTATCAACCTTCACTTCGGGTTGTACATTGAGTGACTGCCTTCGTTATCACTTCGTGCGAGCTGATGCTGTATTCGCAGATCGAATTATTTTAGCTTCAAACGTACATCCACGGAGACGAGGCACATTGTTTTTTCCCGGCACACGCGAGCTAAGTATAACTTGTATCCGTTATACATTTTATTATTATTAGCTGTGCCTTAATTACTTATGTCCACCTTTATATTTTCCGTGTTATGTGTTATATGTTGTGTATTCTTTGTGGGAGGTAGGGTTTGGAGACTCACGGAGGATACATCCCAGTTTCACACCAGGGCCTTCGTGACTGTTCTTTAGGAATTATTTTGCAGACTTCCCTCAGTGGAATGTTCCTACGCGTGAGCGTAGAAGGATTCTAGGTCCACTGTGTCTGGTGGTCTGTGACACCTGACTGTTTAGCTGTAGTGTCAAGTTTTAATTGTTGTTTTCGTATTTATTTTTATTCGTAATTTAGTTTTATGATGAATTTTGTTTGTATTTTGCGTCCATCTCACCTTTCCTGTCGTTCAGTTTTTTACAAAACCTATGTTTTTACACTGTGTTGTTAATTGTCTTGTGTAAGATTATCGCATATTTCATTGCATTTTTTGCAACAGTACTTCTTAATTTTTCCATTTTTTTTAAATTTTTTTTTTGATTTATGCGAACGTTTTCAGTCGTTGATTATATCGTGTCTTGTCGGTAATGTTTCTATTGTCTTTCACGTTGTTCATTGCATGACATTTCATTACATAAATTACTATATTGATTATTAACATATTTCATAATTATATGATAACAAAAGATACCGTTCTTGGACAGGAACGTGTACCTTTGATTAGAGTGTAAATTAATTGGATATTAACTGAGTAACACTTATTAGAGTGAGAAAAAAATTATTAGACATAATGGATATTTTGGATCATTTTCTCCGGAAGGGAGATAGAATGGGTAAATGGGGTTCAAGTTGTGAGGAATATGCCATTGAACATTTCTTACTTCAAATTACCCAGGATCTCAAGAATTTTGCTTTTCTTAGGTGCAAATATGGCTTTTCACAAGAGAAAGCAGTGAGACTTGCTAAATTATTATCAACCATTTTTTATGATGAAGGAAAAATAACTACTCAAGACAGTAGTGTTATTGAGGTGGATGAGTTGAAGAAAATCATAACGAAGCACAAGGGTAGGGAGATTGCCCTTACGAATGAGCTGCTACAGCAAAAAGGGGAATATGAGAAGAAGTTGTTGGCTATGGATTTTGAAAATTCTGCGTTAAAGAATAAAGTGACGGTGTTGATGGAGGATAACAAGAAATGTCATGACTCTTTTTTAACCAGAAAAGAGAGTTAGATAATGAGGTGACCTCCTTAATGAACATATTTTTCGAAGAAGATAGTGACGATGAAAAAATACCTACTGCTATTAATACTACTTTGCAGATAGATTGCAATACACACGTGGCTCAAATTCAGAGCCTGACATCTTTTAAGAGAAAAGTGTAATATGGAAAAAACGATGGAACAAAACATGAAAGTTTTGGATAAGAAAGTAGCAGATCTTACCTTGGCAAATCAAGAACTTAGGAATCTTCTATGTCAACAGGAGAAAGTGTCTCAGGAAAAACAGATAAATATTGAAAAATTACTCATGGAGAAAAATGAGTTAGAGAATGAAGTACGCTCAGTAAAAATATTACTTGACAAGCAGAATAAGGTCATTGGAGAATTTGATAAGTTAAATATGGCTATAAAGACAGACTGTCATGCTCATTTGGCTCAAATTCAAGAACTGACATCTGAGATTCCTCTTTTGAAATTAAGGGTTGAGGAACTTACGAATAGCCATCAAAATGCCATTGAGGCACTTGAAAAAGAAAAGGCCATTAATAAAGAACATGTCAGTAAACACACTATCGATGTTGAACATCTAACTCAAACTTCTGCTGCAGAACTCGAAGTTAAAGATTTAAATATTATGAATGGGATTGCTAGAGAGCTAGAACAAGTCAAAAGGAATTATGAGAAGTTGATGTCAGATTATGTAGATTTGAAACTAGAATCTGAAGATAATAAAATTCAGCAGCAAATAGAAGCGGAAAAACAGAAAAAATTGATAATGAATCTTAGAGATAGAAAAGTCAGAAAGGGAAATAACAAGAATTGTAATTCTTTTAAAGGGAAACAATTTTGTCAAACTTCTCTATATAATGTTTCTTCTAGCCAGTCTCACAGATCACGAGATTTTCATCAAAATAATTTTGGAAATAATCAAAGTAATAATTATTATCATAATGGGAAATTTAGATCACAATCTTTAAATAACAGACAAGGTTATCAAAATAGAAAGTATGGTCAATGGCACAATGGTAATGGTCATACTAACCGTGATTTTAACGTAAACAAAAATGCAAATACTAGCAATTTTGGGGATAATAACCAAAATCGATCGCTACGAAGATATAGATCTTCGAACCAGCCACGACAACATTCTAATGTTGCTTTGAGTGATACACATGCAAACAAGGAACAGGATAATAATGTTAATGCACATAGTGCTATGTCATGTTCTCTGGATTTCGAACAGGTCAAGTCTTATGATGAGAGTAATACCCCATTCCAGCCCAAGGCGATCACGATGCTGCGACGCGGGCAAAGTATACCAAGCCTACCAGCGGCTTGTACGGCCACGTCAGCTACTGACTATGGAACAGGAAGCCTTAAATTAAATAAGGGTTTTATAAATGGCATTCCATGCTCTCTTTTATTCGATTCAGGCTCCAGTACTGTGGGCGTCCGGACTTCGCTGATCAACCCAAGTTGTGCCACGGGCAGGGTTGTCAAGTGTGTGACTTTTGGTGGCACCGTTGAAACATTTCCCACTGCTATTATTGACCTTAATACACCATTTTTTTCAGGAAAAATCCAGGCATGTCTTCTTCCGAATCCAATTTCTGATGTCATCCTGGGTCGCATACATGATATAAAGGAATGTACCCCACAGCAAATTGCTGAATGGGAAAAGCAGCATATACATGATGCCTATGCATTTAAGTCTATACCTAGAGTTGTGTCACATGCACATGCTATTAACATGTTGGGTAATGCTAATGTATCGGAATCTAGTAGTGAAAATGATTCCATGGTTCATTACGCCACTGTGGCTAATGCATTACAACCTTTACGACATGCTTCCATTCTTAAGAATGATATTAAGGTTTCAACGCAACCTGTGAAGACTAGTAAGTCATTCCGGGGGATATATACCTTCCCTCGACCTGATCAGCAGGCAACTGATCGTAAGAAAGGGGTTAAGTTTGAAAAAAAAGGGAAAGGATGTTCCTAATAAAAATAAGAGTTGTAACTCTTATGGGAAAATTAATACCAATAAGGTTGCCTGTAAGATTTTAACTCTGCCCAGCAAGCAGGTGTCTACGACATGCCGTACACCTACACCTTTGTCTGGCATAAGTAATAATAATCAAGTACAAAAGTATGGTACATTTAAGAATAATCCTACAGGTATAAATAAGAAATATTATAATATACCTAAGAGGACTAATGTAACCCATCAACCTTGTTCACATTCTTGTGACTATGGTACCACTTATATTGGTCAAGGTGCATCTTCTCGCACCATCATTGTGCAAAATCTGCCACAGCGAACTAGTTGGCAAGCACTAGGAGATTTTCTCAACCACACGGCAGACGTTAGGTTCGTGCGTCTGTTACCTCATACCAATAACAGGTATGGTGACGCCGTGGTTACTTTTAGGACCAATCGAGATGCTCGCAAGGCTATCGAGCGGGACAATGGTGTGTATTTCCACCACCATTCTCTCCGATTACAATTGGTTCCTGATTCTGCGTCACGCAGATAGTAACATACTATATTGGATTTTGATTTCACATTCTTTGATGACTCAGCCTATGCAGTCATCATCTCTTTCTTGTAATGGTTATTTGTTCTTTTTCTAGTTCTCATGAACTTTTTTCAATGAAATTTTATGCCATTCGGATTAATGAATGCGCCAGCTACCTTTGTACGCATGATGCGTCGCATATTGTCTCATCGTCCCGATGTCATTACTTATATAGATGACATCTGTCTTTTCAGTGACTCTTGGGATGAACATATTCAGGGTTTAAAATCTTTACTTTCTACCTTAAGGGATTATAACATTAACAGCGAAACCTTCAAAGGCTTTTGTCGGTTTTCATGACATCTCCTTTCTTGGTCACCGTATAGGTCGCGGTTTAATGTATACAGAAGACAGTAACGTCTCTAAAATTTTAAACATCTCAGCACCTAAGACAAAAAAACAAGTGAGGTCGCTCTTAGGACTAATACATTTCTATTCTAAATTCATCCCTCATTTGTCTACTATAACTGCACCTTTTTCGTCTCTACTGAAAAAAGGCACATCTAATGTAATAAAGTGGTCGCAGGATCACCAAACGGCGTTAGACTATATAAAACAATTTTTTTCAAATAAGCCTTTTTTAAGGTTGCCTAACAAAGATCTCACCTTTGTTCTTCGCAGTGATGCTTCTTCCTACGCTATTGCGGCAGTTTTGATGCAGGAATACGGAGGCACCTTATTTCCGGTTATGTACGTATCCAGAAAGCTTACGACGAGCGAGATGAAATATTCTGTTCTGGATAAAGAGCTCCTAGCTCTTGTTTGGGCAATCACTAAATTGGATCGTTATCTCCTCGGATCACACTTTGTGGTGGAATCCGACCAGAAAGCTCTTACAGCACTGAACACAGGGAACGTTAAGTCATCAAAGTCAGCGCGTTACGCTATAGCGCTTCAACCGTTCCATTTTGAGATACGAGCTATTCCTGGAGTACAGAATGTGTTCGCAGACTGTCTGTCAAGATGCCCTAGTGAACGTGTTGAAACTAAACCACTTCCAGATGGAGAAACATCTTCACCGAAACATGAATAACTTTGTACATGGTCACTGATTGTACATCTGTAAAGACTATGTATAGTTCTGCAGTATTCGTATAAATATAACTTTCAGAATATACTTACGTATGGGTTATAACATTACTTCTTGTGTCGTAACGTTTTGTTAGAACGGGAACAGTGATATTAGAGTAACATTTCTTTTAGTATGGAAACATTGTTAAAAGCGACAAATAGACATTCGTTATTGTTATGGAACATATTACACTACATATCGTGTTCGTAAACATATTTCGGGCATGGAACATTGAGAACATATTTTTGACGATCCTAAATAGTTTAAACGAATATTCACAATGATTGAAATTAGAATTACTTAAAATAAATTAGTAGTTATTTATTTGTGTGTAATTAAGTACTTGAATTAGAATAATTCAATTTAATCAATTTGATTGATTATAAATCACACATCTACTAACTTTATTAGTATCTCGCAATACGTGTATTCACATATCCCACTACATGATATCTCACTTTTAGATAACTAGTCAAACTTACTAGTGTTAGAAAATAGTAAGTGTGTTGCTTCTTAAAGTGTTTAATTATGCTTTGTTTCATTTTGCATATTGTATTTTAAAATTTTCTGTTTTATTGATTCTCTTATCATTGATTATCATCAGGTTTGCTGTTCATTTTCATTTGAAATCACATATTTCGATTTTTTTTGAAAACTTAGTTGAATTTTATTATCATCTTTTTTGTTGGTTTTTCATTTTCATTTTCTTTTCAACTTGTTTTACATCGAATATTACCACATCGTTCCAAAGTAGGTCGAGTGTGGATGTGTGCTTTAATGCATACTGTCATTTAGTTATATTGATTTCAATTTAATATTCTTTTCTTATAATGATATCACTTTATGCATTTCATATCTTGTTGTAGTTCTGACTCACCTCTCTCGGGTACTTAGTTCGAAAAAAAATTAATAGAATTAATTTTTTTTTAAAGGGGAGGTGATAAGGTAGCTGTTACGTACATTTATTACCTAAGGGGGTAGTCTTCGGTCCTGCCAAATGTACGCACCAGTCTTGATATAGTTATATTATTTGTGCGGTCGAATGATTCGCGCACTGACGTGCACAAAGCAGTGTGAGTTGCTTTGGGACGCACGGGTAACCTAGTTGAGTAGTTTCTGACGTCATGATTTGAAGGGGCAACATGGACTTGGCTTATGTCCGTGATTGATATAATATGTTAGTATTCCTTGGCATGTTTATGGAAGCTATTTATTCTAGTGATCTGTATTGGTCTTCTGGTCGAAACCAATAGCAGTAATATCACGTAAGTTATCGCCCCACTTATTATTATATGCTGTATTGAAAGGCCGCTCTCATAATAGTCTAGCGGGAATGTGTCATTCCTAGAATGGACCTACAGAGTCGATAGCCTTTAGGATTCGTATCGTAGAAGAAGGATTCCTACGAGTGGAAGAAGTTATTGATTACCTTATGCACATGTTTTAATATGCTGTTACTACAATGCCAGAAGCGTGGCATAGAATGGGAGAGGTTAGTCAGCTGGAATCTCTAACCTGTTCGTATTATCGTGTATGACTTTGTTTGAAAACTATATACTATATAACGGGATGTATGGAGAAAGTCTGGGATTGTGAAGTATGATATGGAAGATTCTATTCTGGAGAATGAATCCGTTTGCCTTAATAAACGTCCTTGGGAGAAGGTCAACGGACGTTAATACCATGTCTGTTATATGGTAACGGAAGTGATCCTTAGTCACTGGAATATAAAAGAACTTGACTGTTAGAGAATCTACGGTTAACAATATTATCAACATTTCGACGTATGATCTTCGCATCTGTAACTATGATTGTCTCGTTCCTTCGTATGTGCCATGTTGAATAAACTATATGTACAGTCAACCGACTTGTGTACTACCATCGAGTGAACAGTTCAAACACTACCTGTTGTAGTCCGTTTTTACAGAACAGTTTATTGACATTTTGTTCATATTACCATTCGCGTTATGAAGACCAATCCAATTACCATAAACGGCTACAACACCCATATAATAAAAGTATAAGTTCAACATGGGTGATATCGCTTTGACCAGGAAAATATTTCGATACACAAAATAAGTATTATAATAAATATATACATTGTCAGACAAACAATTACATTTTACATTTGTATGCGTAAAAACAGTAATCTGTGCGCCACACAAAAGAATATGTGCGCAACAGACTACCACACCCCCCCGGGAAAAAAATAATATCATTTTTTTTTATCTGAGAGCAACATACAATAGGCTCACAACGCACAAATACTGCGCAGGTGAGAAATATCTGGAATTTATAAGCCAAATTAAATCAAAGTCGAAATATAGATCGACTGGTGAGAATACATCTCAACCTCTCAGAGAAAGCATTTCTCTTAAGCATAAATGTTTCCAGGGAGGTGCCACCAACGTATACTACAATGCTGGCAATGACACAATGCATATAACAATTTCACATTTAAGCACTATAAGTTCATGATTGACAAAAAAGAAAAATCATCAACGAGTATCGGTGAATATATATATATATATCAATGAACGTTGTGATAGTAGTGATACAATCACTATATTACAAATTACAATGTGTATTTATCTTGATATAGAAAAGAAAAACTGTTGTAGAGTTGGAAGTGTTAAGAAGTCCAAAACCCAACAGTTAGGTGGAATCATGTGGGCACCTAGACAAAATGTCTGCCATCACATTATCTGATCCACGGATAGCTCGTACCGAAAAATGAAAAGGTTGAAGAGCAATTGCATATCGAGTAGACCTCGAGCTCTTCAAATTCTTACTCTGTATAGCCGTAAGAGCTTTCTGATCGGTTTCTACTATGAAATGTGCGCCTAGAAGGAATCTTTGTAGTTTGAGTATTGACCAAACCATAGCCAATAGTTCAGTCTAGAACCGAATAATTCCTTTCTGCAGCATTAAGTTTTCTGGAGATATACATTACAGGATGCAGAGTTCCAGAGTACTCTTGCATTAGTTCCGCTCCAATCCCAGTGGATGAAGCGTCACTACGAAGAACAAATGTCTTATCTGTAGTAGGTAACACTAAAATAGGTGGTGTTGAAAACAAAGTTTTGATCTTATCCAAAGAGGATTGGCATTCCTGTGACCAGTGGACCATATTAGGCGACCCTTTGTTTAGTAGTGTAGAAAGAGGTGCCATGATAGAGGATAGATTCGGAATGAATCTTCCATAAAATTGAATAAGACCTAAGAGACTTCGCACTTGCTTTTTAGTCTTAGGAATAGAGATGTTAAGTATCTTAGTGATATTATGGTCCTCTGTCTTTAGGAAACCATGACCAACTGGATGGCCTAGGAAAGAAATTTCGCTAAAACCAATGCAGGCTTTAGAGGATTTCACTGTCAGGTTATACTCGCGTAGAGTAGATAGTAATTCAACTAACCCTGAATAGTGAGCTTCCCAAGTATCGCTGAAAAGACAGATGTCGTCTAGATATGCAATGACATCTGACCGATAAGATAGGATTCGACGCATCATGCGTACGAATGTAGCTGGTGCGTTCATAAGGCCGAAAGGCATGAAATTCCATTGAAAAAGGCCTCTAGGTGTAGAAAAAGCCGTAATTGGTTTGGCGCGTTCAGATAAAGGAACTTGCCAATATCCTTTAGACAAATCTAGTTTAGTGAAAAAATGAGATTTAGAAAGCCTAGTAAGTAGCTCTTCTAGTAAAGGCATAGGTTCAGCATCAAACTTCGTAACTTGATTCAATTTGCGATAGTCAACGCAAAGACGTATGTTATTGTCTTTTTTCCGAACAATAACCATCGGCGAAGAATATGCAGAAGTGGATGGTTCAATTATTTTTAAATCTATCATCTCATCCAACCCCTTCTCAACCTGTGCTTGAAAATGTATAGGGATAGGATAAGGTCTGACCCTAATAGGATTATGGTCAGTTAGAATAATGTCATGTTCAATAACATGAGTTTGTCCAGGGATGTCAGTAAGGACATCCTGAAATGTTTGTAACATAGCCGAAACTTGTCGCTGTTCTCCTAGAGATAAATCAGGAGAGACAGTAACATTTTTCCATGATTCACTCGAATGAAGTGGAATCATCGGAAGCGGAAGATTAACATCCGAAAAACTTGTTTCCTCATCCTGTATTACGGACAGTGATGAGTAATGACCATGTTGGTCTGGTGAATCGTCCGTTGCCTGGAAAATAGGCTGTAAATAATCCGGACGTTCATGGAATTCCGTAAGCATATTGATGTGGAAGGTTTTATGCTTTCCATCAATATCGACAATGTAGTCAACATCGGAAATTTTCGAGATTATATCGTACGGACCTTTCCAAGAAATAAGAAGTCTGTTTTCCCTACAAGGTAGTAAAACAAATGCTTTGTCACCAGGACAAAGTTGTCGTAATGTTCTTTTCTTATTGGCAAATTGTCTTGCCTTCTGTTTAGCAAATTCAGAAGAAGAAGTTGCCAATTTGCATGCTTCGATAATCTTTTGTCTCAGCGCGATGACATATTCGTAAGAAGATTTTGTGTCATCGGTAATATTATCAGCGGTTATGAGATCATGAAGCAAAGACAAAGGGCCGCGCGATCGCGCGCCAAAGACAAGTTCAAAGGGAGAAAATCCTGTATGTTCATTGGGGACCTCTCTGTAAGCGAAGAGGGCCGCAGGTAAAACCCTGTCCCAATCTTGAGGATGATCCTCAGTTATCTTCCCTAGTAAGTTTTTGAGTGTTCTATTTAGCCGTTCGACCATCCCATTGGACATAGGATGATAGATACTACTCAAAGATCTCTCTATCTGCAGAGTCGACATCACTTGAGACATGGTATCCGATATTAGTTGGGTGCCATGGTCTGATAATATTTCTCCGGGGAATCCCAGACGAGAAAATATAAGCCAAAGAGTATCTGCAATGTCAGCAGTAGTAATGCTCTTCAGAGGAATAGCCTCTGGCCAACGTGTGCACATGTCCACACACGTTAAGATAAACTGATGTCCTCTAGCAGATTTGATCCTAAATGGACCAATGATGTCTATCGCCATTTTCTGAAATGGTCGAATAGGAATGTCTGCAGCCTGAATAGGTGCAGCATGGCGTGGACCTTTGGATTTGACTTCTTGACATACTATACAAGATCGACAATAAATCCGTATGTCCTTGTTCACAAAAGGCCAAAAGAAAGCCGCAAGAACTCTTGACTTTGTACGGGAAAAACCCATATGTCCAGCACACTGAGAGTCGTGAGCGTGCTGCAAAATTTTAACTCTCAAATTCTTGGGAACAAGAATCTGAGAATGACTTGACTTAGTGGAGTCTTGCACCATACGTACAAGTACGCCATTCTTCATTGTAATCCAAGATTTACGCTTTGTATCTTTATTCGGATCACCTTTTGTTGCAAGAGTGAAGAATTTCTTTAGAGTTGGATCATCTTCTTGCTGTTTTATAAACGAGTCACGAGAAATTAACAAGGGATCATCTTAATTATGCACTTCATTATCTTCAGTAGATGAAGTTTGAGGCATATTAAGAGCTTGAGCTCTAGTGACTACAGCATTAGCAGTTTGCATATTTTGTTTTTCCCAAACTAAAATTTGTTGCGGAGTGCATTCTTTGACTCCGTGAATACGATCGATGATAAGATCAGCGATCGGATTCGGCAGAAGACATGCGTGTACATCTCCTGTAAAGAAAGGAGTAGCAATCCTAATGATAGCAGTAGAGTATTTCTCTAAGGTGCCGCCAAATGTTACACATTTGACTACTTTCCCAGTGGCACGAGAAGGATCTACAAGCGACTGCCTAACACCAATTGTGGTGCATCCAGAATCAAAAAGAACTGAGACTGGATTGTCATTTACTAAACCTTTATGTAAGACAAGAGAACCTCTTCCATCATGCGTGACTGACGCAGGAAGAGCGGGAAGAGGATGGCCACAACTTAAAGTGGACACCGTAGTTGGTTCAAATAATGTTTTGCATTGGGGGCACTGAGATGCTCTCCCAAAATCAAAAGCGGAACATGCCATATTATTAGCGTCATTATTATCTTTAGTCTGTTTATAGGCTCCTGTAACTCTTGCTGTGCAGAGTTTGCCTGATAATGTGATTTATGTTTTTTGTATTGTGATCTACCTCGATTATTATTGCCTCTGTAATCATTATTATTTCCTCTATTGTAACCCCTATTTGGGTTTGAGTCATAGTTCTCATGGTTACCATTATCATATTCATTATAATAAGTATCTCTATAATTATGATCTTGTTGTCTCCATGATGGATGACTTGGATAGTTCCTATAATGACTTCCTCTGCGGAAATTCCTATAATTATGACCACCCCTGAATCGAGGGCTGTCAGCTCGTCTCCAGTATTTCGCAGAAGAACCCTGAAATGATTGGTTACCTTGGTTTTGATAACTATTATGATTACCCTTTTTATCAAACCTGTTTTGAGGTCCCTGAAATTTGTGTGAATAATTAGGGTTGTATGGTGCTGCTGATGCAACTGGCATACTTTCTTTAACCTTAGCATTGCTAAAAGCTACGTCCGGATGTGCCGTGACGTATTGGGTACAATATTCTTCCATTTCTTTTAGTGTCTTGGGTTTACGCTCATGTAGGAATTCAAGGAATGGTTTATTAACACTTGACATAATCTTGTCTCTGAGCAGCAAGTCCATAAGGGCTTCATATGTCTTTTCTGTTTTGGACAACTCAATCCAACGATTAAATGTAAGACGTGTCCTAGCAATGAATTCTGAGAATTCTACCCCTGATTCAGGTACCATTTTCTTAAACAAAGTACGGTAACCTTCCTCTGTTAATTGATATTTTTTCAATAATGCTGCTCTAATAACATCATAATTATCCTTGTCAGCCTCTTCAACCAAACTTAAACTAGTCAGAGAATCACCTTTCAAATTTTCTGATAACTGGTTAGCATATTGTGATTTATCCACATTATGAGCTCGACAAGAACGTTCAAAACGATCCAGCCAGAATGTAATATCGTCACTGGAAGGATTGAACGCTGGTACCTTCACCTTATAAGTAAAGGGTTTACCACTATTACCATTTGACTGATTAACATTACTCATATTTGTCAATTTCAATTTTTCTAACTCAAATGCTAAAAGTTCTTTTTGATGTTGTTGATAATCTTACTCGTCGGGATGATCACACGTATAACCTTAATCATCCCACCACTACGACATGCAGGGGACAATATATACGTGGGAGTACCTCTGTGCGCGTGCCTTGCACGACACATGATAGTTTCAATGATTTTCGGGCTCAGTTCAGACCTGGCCGAGATCATATTTCATTGAATCGCACTGTTTTGGTGCGCAATGTACCTTCGAGCGCGACTTGGTATATCCTTAAAAAAATTTTTCAACGTGTCGGAGATGTTGAATTTGTTCGTATGTTCGAACTTCAACACTCTTCTCAACAGCTAGCGTTTGTTCGCTTTTCTAGATATTACGACGCTCGAAGGGCTGTAAAATTCAAGAATGGTTCTCGGTTTGCACACCATTACTTAGACGTGCAACTCGCACGCAATTCTACACCACGCACTTTATAGTTGCGTTGGACTATCTATTTTCTTCTGTCTTTGGATGTTTTGTTCTTCTCTACATCCATAGTTTTGTGTGCTATGTTTTATATTTTTTTTTGCACATGATAATTGTTTGTCAATAATATAGACCTTAGTGTTATAGACCTTACTTCTTTTCATCTATTTTCACTGATTAGATCTGTCATCAGTGATAATTGCATTATTTTGCTACCTTCACTAGTTTCTACACTTTTATCGTTATTGTTTTGTGTAACGATGATTCGTTACTTAGGTGCGAATGATGCGCCGCCCTCTTGGCGATCAAGAAGATGTCTTCACATATGTCATCTTAGGCGTAATTGATTTCTGTCTTCTCCTGTGTCTGGACTGCTGGCTGGAGGTAGAATAATAAACATCGGATTTAATGAACATCGACTTGCAATGGCGCTTTGATGAACCTTAAGAATTTATTTTAAAATTCCCCTAGCTTATTGTTGACAAACCTATTTTGTATTACCAAACCTACACATGACATTTTTAATTCAAACAGATACTTCCATGATCGGATACGAAGATCCACGGCTGGTTCTTACTTCGCCTTTGGCAGTCTTCTGATTTCGAGTCGTGACCTATAACCTCGTGGATCCGGTATACAGGACACATGGATTATTACACATGACTTTTATTTAAATTGTTCTAATATTTATTAGAATGTTTCACATTTTGTGATTCGGTACTTCGTACTATGATTGTCATTGTAATTTACATTATTACTTTAATAAATTGCGGGTACATCTTCTCCACCACTCTCACACGTGCCACAAGTGTCACGTTTGGGAGTGAGGGGGATGATGTTGAGGATTGTTTCATGTCTGCAGCATGGAGCGGTCCTCAAATGAATATTAATGACCGATGTTGTCGGGGATTGTTGCATGTGTGCAGGCATTTGAGTTTGGCCGACTCGAATGGGTGCACCGTGGAACACCGCAAATGAATATATTAACGACATAGGATGCATATCTCTATGCATGACGCGTAGGGCTTAGTAACGTCATTCGAATCGTGGGTTTTGACCCTAACGGCAGTGTGTTTTACAAGTGTGGCCTAGCCACTATGATATGTGTGGTATAACCACTTGGGATTGCGTGGCATTGTCCACTGAATTTATATGTGTGGCTGGGAAGCCAATTTAGCAGTGTGTTCTTGGATCAAACGTAAGTCGTGTCGTTATTAACGCAGTTTGTATATATGGCGGATTAGCCTGGCATTGTATGCCAAATGAACATTCGTAACTAGCAGCAGGAGTAAGACTAGTGTAAACGAATATTATGTAGCTAGCAGCAGACGTAAGCCTAGTGTAACAAGGATATTAGACGACTAGCAGTAGATGTAAGCCTAGCGTAAGAAGGATATTGCAAAACTAGCAGTGGAAGTAAGTCTAGTGGGAAAATGGCTATTATTAAACTAGCAACAGGAGTAAGCCTAGTTAGCCTATGAATTTATGCCACGGGATGTTGGCCGAAAGGAACTGACCGTTAAACAGAACTATAGAGTAGTGAACATGTGCTTTAATGAAGAATAAGAACTCATTCGATACGTACATGAACTGTGATTATGAACTATGTCTTTGAACAGTTGTGTCTACTCATGAAATGAGAGTGTTCATTAAAAATGTTTAAGTCGTCAAATACTGGTCTTATTAAATGCCGTATTCTGAGTTTAATTCCATACTGTGTTTATTCAACCATAATGACCAGTGACACTTAATTGCCTAAACACGCTGCATCTCACACTGCTGATATTTAATAAGGCAATAACAGACAGGTCAGTCAATACTCATAATCTTAATATGAAGCATGTTCCAGTATCAACGCATCACACGGGCTACTAGAGACAATATCGATACTAACGTAGTGCCTAACGGAATCCTGTAAAATAGATAAATGAACCCGGCGGACTTTGACATTATAAGATCAGAATACGCACACAACATCTTGGTCATCCAAAATATATAAAGCCTTAAACCTAAACTGGTGTCAGAGGTTGTCTTAGTCCGTAACATTAATTGGTGTCAGAAAGCGTTTGGATTTCGTAGAGACTACCGACCCCATAAAGTATCGAAAGGAAGTCGAACTGACGATAAACTTTTATAGCGTGAATATTCATTCAAGACAAACCGGCAACTCTAACGCGCATGTCAGTATGTGACGTCACTATATCGATGCCGTCATTACTAGCAGACAACACATTCTGAGAGAATCCTATCTTCACCTACTACAAGAAGCTGAACCATTTCAAAGGAACGATATTCACCAACTTCAAGTATCTGAATCGTTGGAAGAAGTTTGTCTTCATCTACAGCATCAACAGCTGCAACGCAGATCAGTACTCAGATCGGTAACCAACGTTCGGAAACGGTTGAATTCTGTCAAACGATTGTACTACCAAGGTCAAGGTCTACTATCAATGGTCATCAGCTGCTGTCTAGACTTGAGTGGAACTGGAGCCTGGATTCACATGCACTAATGTATTTCTCAGGATAAGCAGGACAGATAAAAAGATAAGTTCTTGATTTTATCAAAGCGCTCGAACACTTTCATACTGTCCCTGAACTAGCTTTGGTCTGCAGTTTATCGTTTCTTTGCTTGCTTTATTACTTATCATTTTGTGTGCCCCATCCATATTTAGCTGTTCATTCGTATATTCGTCGGGAAGGCTGGAAAGGGTTTAATATTGACTGGAATTTTCTCAGGAAAAATTCAGTGAATGTTAACGTCTATTAGGTTCTCATGCTTATATTAGCTGACTGAGGATCTGAATTTTAGTCAGGATATAAATTGACTGAAGCCTCAGTTCGCAATATAACCATACTTGTGTGTACTTAGAGATTACGTCACGTAATTATGTCATCTTTATTTGCATAACCTAATTTCAGTATTGTTTACAATTGTTTTCGTGTGTTATCTAAAACTCCTCTGTCTACATATTAGTTGGAGACGACTTGTCTCGTTATTTTTTTGTAATGTTAATTCTTTACTTTCCTTTGCTAATTACTACGTATAAGTCTACCTTGTTTACTTTATAATCGTAAATTTCTGTCGGATAACTGAGATATCATTTCATTGTAATTCATTTAATTGTTTTTCATTGTGCTTTGTCACTTGTACTTGTATATTGTTTGTTATTGATTAACACATGTACATAACATATTGAGTTCTATATCCAAGTATATAGTAGATACTATTCGAAGGTATTCACAAACCTATAACCATGTCGAAAGTGGAAGAGATTTTCGCAGAGGGCATACGCATAGGAAAATCAGGTTTTCAAATGGCTATGTATGCCAAAACTCAGTTCACTATACGTGAACAAGAGTTGTTAAGGGAAAACCAATATGCAGAAGCGAGAATAAATTCTCTTGTTAGCGATATGACGAAATTGAGAAACGAGTTGAAAGAAAAGGATAAAGAGAGACTAAACCAAAATGCAGATGTCAGGGTAAAGGGTCTTATTCGTGATATGACGAAATTGAGACTCGAGTTGAGAGAGAAGAATGATAAAGATAAATCTCTTACTCGGGAATTGGTTACTGTGAAAGCAGAATATGAGAATTTTAAATGTGAAGCCCAGACTTATGTAGATTCAAAGTCTGATACACTATGTGCTCTAAGATTCGAGAACTCAGAACTCAGGGATAATATTAAACGACTAAGTGACAGAAACAAGGAGTTTCAAGTTAGTAAGTCAGAACTTAGTAAACCTATTCCTGATTTGGAATTGGGAAATTTAAAACAGGAAATCAGGTATGAGAATGATAAGGAAAGGGCTCTTACCATTGAGCTGGAAAAAGTAAGGATAGATTATGACAAATTCAAAGTTGAGGCCCAGAAGCGTGTAGATTCCATAATACTCCAGATTATTGGTCTATTAGATGAGAACAAAGATCTAATTCAACAACTTGAGGAGAAAAAAATAGGATTGCCCGATGAAGTTTATGAGCTTAAGAAAAGCCATTATAGCGCTATTGAAGCTCTACAACTTGAACTTGAACAAGAAAAGGCAAAGAATGTGGAGATTGTCAGTAGACACACTATAGAAATTGAACAACTGACTAAAACTGCTGATGAAGAACACAAGGTTAAAGATTTAGAGATCATTAAATTACATCGAAGGGTAGATGTTTTGTTAGATATTATATCACAGAATCATGTATTACCATCTGGTGGAATTGACTTAGGTATGAAATTGGGTTACCGTGATATTTCACCACACCCAAACGACTTTGTGCAGAAGCATAGCATTTCAGATGCTAAACTTGGTGATGATACACATCGTTTTCATAAGGGTGATATTCGACTTCCAGCATTCAATGCTAGGATTCAGTTACAACGAGGTAACAGTCGATCATTCAGAGGAAAATATAGTTTTCATCGTCAGGATTCTTATGTCAGGGTTTCCTGTCATAAACATTCTGATTCTCATGATGGTGAATCTTGGCGTAAGGCCAGTGGTGGGTATGTCACTATGGAAAGATGTTCACCACAAGAAAATAATAATAGTGAATTAGATAACTGTGAGGGAGATGAACATATTGGTGGTGTTACAACTGGTGACAGGAAAGATACGACATCCCAGGGTGACACTCCTCAGCTACGACATGAGACATCTGCTAACGTGGAGGATGTCGTTCATACTGGTTCTATTTATTTTGATAGGAATCGCTGTGAACGGCTCTTTCTACAAAATACAGTCAATGCTGATGGTGGGGAGGCATCGACTGTACCTTCCGGTCGGTCCGTCATGTCATGCTCAGATACGACAGATCAGATTGACAAGCATCGGGCTACACCCGATGTAAATGAGCTACGACAGGTGAAATTTGCTCATGATACTTCTACTCTTAAGAGTATGAATGATGTTGTCAAAGATGAATTTACTAGAAAGAGTCATGACGCTATACGAGGGGTTGTTGATAATCTTACTCGTCGGGATGATCACAAGTATAACCTTAATCATCCCACCACTACGACATGCAGGGGACAATATATACGTGGGAGTACCTCTGTGCGCATGCCTTGCACGACACATGATAGTTTCAATGATTCTCGGGCTCAGTTCAGACCTGGCCGAGATCATATTTCATTGAATCGCACTGTTTTGGTGCGCAATGTACCTTCGAGCGCGACTTGGTATATCCTTAGAAAATTTTTTCAACGTATCGGAGATGTTGAATTTGTTCGTATGTTCAAACTTCAACACTCTTCTCAACAGCTAGCATTTGTTCGCTTTTCTAGATATTACGACGCTCGAAGGGCTGTAAAATTCAAGAATGGTTCTCGGTTTGCACACCATTACTTAGACGTGCAACTCGCACGCAATTCTACACCACGTACTTTATAGTTGCGTTGGATTATCTATTTTCTTCTGTCTTTGGATGTTTTCTTCTTCTCTACATCCATAGTTTTGTGTGCTATTTTTTATATTATTTTGCACATGATAATTGTTTGTCAATAATATAGACCTTAGTGTTATAGACCTTACTTCTTTTCATCTATTTTCACTGATTAGATCTGTCATCAGTGATAATTGCATTATTTTGCTACCTTCACTAGTTTCTATACTTTCATCGTTATTGTTTTGTGTAACGGTGATTCGTTACTTAGGTGCGAATGATGCGCCGCCTTCTTGGCGATGTAGAAGATGTCTTCACATATGTCATCCTGTGCGTAATTGATTTCTGTCTTCTTCTTTGTCTGGACTGCTGGCTGGAGGTAGACTTATGAACATCGGATTTAATGAACATCGACTTGCGATGGCGCTTTGATAAACCTTAAGAATTTATTTTAAAATTCACCTAGCTTATTGTTGACAAACCTATTTTGTGTTACCAAACCTACACATGACATTTTTAATTCAAACAGATACGTCCATGTACGGATCGCATACGAAGATCCACGGCTGGTTCTTACTTCGCCTTTGGCAGTCTTCTGATTTCGAGTCGTGACTATAACCTCGTGGATTCGGTATACAGGACACATGGATTATTCCACATGACTTTTATTTAGATTGTTCTAATATTTATTAGAATGTTTCACATTTTGTGAATCGGTACTTCGTACTATGATTGTCATTGTAATTTACATTATTACTTTAATAAATTGCGGGTACATCTTCTCCACCATTCTCAAACGTGCCACAAGTGTCACGTTTGGGAGTGAGGGGGATGATGTTGAGGATTGTTTCATGTCTGCAGCATGGAGCGGTCCTCAAATGAATATATAATATCGACCGATGTCGAGAGTTGTTGCATGTGTGCAGGCATTTGAGTTTGGCCGACTCGAATGGGTGCACCGTGGAACACCGCAAATGAATATATTAACGACATAGAATGCATATCTCTATGCATGACACGTAGGGCTTAGTAACGTCATTCGAATCGTGGGTTTTGACCCCAACGGCAGTGTGTTTTACAAGTGTGGCCTAGCCACTATGATATGCGTGGTATAACCACTTGGGATTGTGTGGCATTGTCCTCTGAATTTATATGTGTGGCTGGGAAGCCAATTTAGCAGTGTGTTCTTGGATCAAACGTAAGTCGGGTCGTTATTAACGCAGTTTGTATATATGGCGGATTAGCCGGGCAGTGTATGCCAAATGAACATTCGGAACTAGCAGCAGGAGTAAGACTAGTGTAAACGAATATTATGTAGCTAGCAGCAGACGTAAGCCTAGTGTAACAAGGATATTAGACGACTAGCAGTAGATGTAAGCCTAGCGTAAGAAGGATATTGCAAAACTAGCAGTGGAAGTAAGTCTAGTGGGAAAAAGGCTATTATTAAATTAGCAACAGGAGTAAGCCTAGTTAGCCTATGAATTTATGCCACGGGATGTTGGCCGAAAGGAACTGACCGTTAAACAGAACTGTAGAGTAGTGAACATGTGCTTTTAATGAAGAATAAGAACTCATTCGATACGTACATGAACTGTGATTATGAACTATGTCTTTGAACAGTCGTGTCTACTCATGAAATGAGGGTGTTCATTAAAAATGTTTAAGTCGTCAAATACTGGTCTTATTAAATGCCGTATTCTGAGTTCAATTCCATACTGTTTTATTCAACCATAATGACCAGTGACACTTAATTGCCTAAACACGCTGCATCTCACACTGCTGATATTTAATAAGGCAATAACAGACAGGTCAGTCAATATTCATAACTTTAATATGAAGCATGTTCCAGTATCAACGCATCACACGGGTTACCAGAGACAAGATCAATACTAACGTAGCGCCTAACGGAATCCTGTAAAATAGATAAATGAACCCGGCGAACTTTGACATTATAAGATCAGAATACGCACGCAACATCTTGGTCATCCAAAGTATATAGAGCCTTAACCTAAACTGGTGTCAGAGGTTGTCTTAGTCCGTAACATTAATTGGTGTCAGAAAGCGTTTGGATTTCGTAGAGACTACCGACCCCATAAAGTATCGAAAGGAAGTCGAACTGATGATAAACTTTTATAGCGTGAATATTCATTCAAGACAAACCGGCAACTCTAACGCGCATGTCAGTATGTGACGTCACTGTATCGATGCCGTCATTACTAGCAGACAACACATTCTGAGAGAATCCTATCTTCACCTACTACAAGAAGCTGAACCATTTCAAAGGAACGATATTCACCAACTTCAAGTATCTGAATCGTTGGAAGAAGTTTGTCTTCATCTACAGCATCAACAGCTGCAACGCAGATCAGTACTCAGATCGGTAACCAACGTTCGGAAACGGTTGAATTCTGTCAAACGATCGTACTACCAAGGTCAAGGTCTACTATCAATGGTCATCAGCTGCTGCCTAGACTTGAGTGGAATTGAAGCTTGGATTTACGTGCACTAATGTATTTCTCAGGATAAGCAGGACAGATACAAAGATAAGTTCTTAATTTTATCGAAGCGCTTGAGCACTTTCATACTGTCCCTGAACTAGCCTTGTTCTGCAGTTTATCGTTACTTTGCTTGCTTTCTTACTTATCATTTTGTGTGCCCCATCCATATCTATCTGTTTATTCGTATATTCGTCGGGAAGGCTGGAAAGGGTTTAATATTGACTGGAATTTTCTCAGGAAAAATTCAGTGAATGTTAACGTTTATTAGGTTCTCATGCTTATATTAGCTGACTGAGGATCTGACTTTTAGTCAGGATATAAATTGACTGAAGCCTCAGTTCGCAATATAACCATACTTGTGTGTACTTAGCTGTTACGTCACGTGACTATGTCATCTTTATTTGCATAACCTATTTTCAGTAGTGTTTACAATTGTTTTCGTGTGTGATCTAAAACTTCTCTGTCTACATGTTAGTTTAAGACGACTTGTCTCGTTATTATTTTTTTGTAATGTTAATTCTTTACTTTCTTTTCTGCTAATTACTACGTATAAGTCTACCTTGTTTACTTTTTAATCGTAAATTTCTGTCGGATAACTGAGATATCATTTCATTGTAATTCATTTGATTGTTTTTTTCATTGTGCTTTGTTACCTGTACTTGTATATTGTTTGTTATTGATTAACACATGTACATAACATATTGAGTTCTATATCCAAGTATATAGTAGATACTATTAGAAGGTATTCACAAACCTATAACCATGTCGAAGGTAGAAGATATTTTCGCAGAGGGCATACGCATAGGAAAATCAGGTTTTCAAATGGCTATGTATGCCAAAACTCAGTTCACTAGACGTGAACAAGAGTTGTTAAGGGAAAACCAATATGCAGAGGCAAGAATAAATTCTCTTGTTACGATATGACGAAATTGAGAAACGAGTTGAAAGAAAAGGATAAAGAGAGACTAAACCAAAATGCAGATGTCAGAGTAAAGGGTCTTATTCGTGATGTGACGAAATTGAGACTCGAGTTGAGAGAGAAGAATGATAAAGAGAAATCTCTTACTCAGGAATTGGTTACTGTGAAAGCAGAATATGAGAATTTTAAATGTGAGGCCCAGACTTATGTAGATTCAAGGTCTGATACATTATGTGCTCTAAGATTCGAGAACTCAGAACTCAGGATAATATTAAACGACTAAGTGACAGAAACAAGGAGTTTCAAGTTAGTAAGTCAGAACTTAGTAAACCTATTTCTGATTTGGAATTGGGAAATTTAAAACAGGAAATCAGGTATGAGAGTGATAAGGGAAAAGCTCTTACCATTGAGCTGGAAAAAGTAAAGATAGACTATGAGAAATTCAAAGTTGAGGCCCAGAAGCGTGTAGATTCCATAATGCTCCAGATTATTAGTCTGTTAGATGAGAACAAAGATCTAATTCAACAACTTGAGGAGAAAAAAATAGGATTGCCCGATGAAGTTGATGAGCTTAAGAAAAGCCATTATAGCGCTATTGAAGCACTACAACTTGAACTTGAACAAGAAAAGGCAAAGAATGTGGAGATTGTCAGTAGACACACTATAGAAATTGAACAACTGACTAAAACTGCTGATGCAGAACACAAGGTTAAAGATTTAGAGATCATTAAATTACATCGAAGGGTAGATGTTTTGTTAGATATTATATCACAGAATCATGTATTACCATCTGGTGGAATTGACTTAGGTATGAAATTGGGTTACCGTGACATTTCACCACACCCAAACGACTTTGTACAGAAGCATAGCATTTCATATGCTAAACTTGGTGATGATACACATCGTTTTCATAAGGGTGATATTCGACTTCCAGCATTCAATGCTAAGGTTCATTTACAACCAGGGAATAGTCGATCATTTCGAGGAAAATATACTTTTCCTCGCCAGGATTCTTATGTCAAGGTTTCCTGTCGTAAACATTCTGATTCTCATGATGGTGAATCTTGGCGTAAGGCCAGTGGTGGGTATGTCACTATGGAAAGATGTTCACCACAAGAAAATAACAAAAGTGAATTAGGTAACTGTGAGGGAGATGAACATATTGGAGGTGTTACAACTGGTGACAGGAAAGATACGACATCCCAGGGTGACACTCCTCAGCTACGACATGAGACATCTGCTAACGTGGAGGATGTCGTTCATACTGGTTCTATTTATTTTGATAGGAATCCCTATGAACAGCTTTTTCTACAAAATACAGTCAATGCTGATGGTGGGGAGACATCGACTGTACCTTCCGGTCGGTCCGTCATGTCATGCTCAGATACGACAGATCAGATTGACAAGCATCGGGCTACACCCGATGTAAATGAGCCACGACAGGTGAAATTTGCTCATGATACTTCTACTCTTAAGAGTATGAATGATGTTGTCAAAGATGAATGTACTAGAAAGAGTCATGACGCTATACGAGGAGTTGTTGATAATCTTACTCGTCGGGATGATCACAAGTATAACCTTAATCATCCCACCACTACGACATGCAGGGGACAATATATACGTGGGAGTACCTCTGTGCGCGTGCCTTGCACGACACATGATAGTTTCAATGATTCTCGGGCTCAGTTCAGACCTGGCCGAGATCATATTTCATTGAATCGCACTGTTTTGGTGCGCAATGTACCTTCGAGCGCGACTTGGTATATCCTTAAAAAAATTTTTCAACGTGTCGGAGATGTTGAATTTGTTCGTATGTTCGAACTTCAACACTCTTCTCAACAGCTAGCGTTTGTTCGCTTTTCTAGATATTACGACGCTCGAAGGGCTGTAAAATTCAAGAATGGTTCTCGGTTTGCACACCATTACTTAGACGTGCAACTCGCACGCATTTCTACACCACGCACTTTATAGTTGCGTTGGACTATCTATTTTCTTCTGTCTTTGGATGTTTTGTTCTTCTCTACGTCCATAGTTTTGTGTGCTATTTTTTATATTTTTTTGCACATGATAATTGTTTGTCATTAATATAGACCTAGGGAGCCGCGCTAGCGTAGTGGTTACAACACCGCTCTGGCGACCGGGTGATACAGAATCAAACCCGGGCGACGGCATTTGAGGATTTTTCGTCGATCGGGATTTGGACTGGATTAACTCGAGACCTGGCGAAGACATTTGAAGGAGTGTCGTCGACCAGGGACTGGCGGCTCCTGAGCCGACCCAGCTGCAATGGGTACCTCCACTCGGCGACTGATTTGAACCTGAATGGCTGGGAACACACATGAGGACTGTACAAGAAACAAAGGGATACACACGTAAAATCAATGTCAGGTTAGACATACTGAGGAATAATAACCTGAGGACTTTCGAACACCTCGAGTATTAGCGGGCGTACGCAAAGAAAAAAAAAAAAAAAAAAAAAAAAAAAAACCTTAGTGTTATAGACCTTACTTCTTTTCTTCTATTTTCACTGATTAGATTTATCATCAGTAATAATTGCATTATTTTGCTACCTTCACTAGTTTCTGACTTAGAACGTTATTGTTTTGTGTAACACATATTCGTTACTTAGGTGCAATGATGCGCCGCCCTCTTGGCGATCAAGAAGATGACTTAGAACATACATCTTAGCGTAATTGATTTAGAACACTCCTGTGACTGGACTGCTGGCTGGAGGAGGACTAATGGACACATCTGATTTAATGAACACACTTGCGATGGCGCTTTGATGAACCTTAAGAACTTATTTTAAAATTCCCCTAGCTTATTGTTGACAAACTATTTTGATTACCAAACCTACACATGACATTTTTAGAACAAACAGATACTTCCATGATCGGATAGAAGATCCACGGCTGGTTCTTACTTCGCCTTTGGAGTCTAGAAAAACAAACAAAAAACTCTGATTTCGAGTCGTGACCTATAACCTCGTGGATCCGGTATACAGGACACATGGATTATTCCACATGACTTTTATTTAAATTGTTCTAATATTTATTAGAATGTTTCACATTTTGTGATTCGGTACTTCGTACTATGATTGTCTTTGTAATTTTACATTATTATTTAATAAATTGCGGGTACATCTTCTCCACCACTCTCACACGTGCCACAAGTGTCACGTTTGGGAGTGAGGGGGATGATGTTGAGGATTGTTTCATGTCTGCAGCATGGAGCGGTCCTCAAATGAATATTAATGACCGATGTTGTCGGGGATTGTTGCATGTGTGCAGGCATTTGAGTTTGGCCGACTCGAATGGGTGCACCGTGGAACACCGCAAATGAATATATTAACGACATAGGATGCATATCTCTATGCATGACGCGTAGGGCTTAGTAAGGTCATTCGAATCGTGGGTTTTGACCCTAACGGCAGTGTGTTTTACAAGTGTGGCCTAGCCACTATGATATGTGTGGTATAACCACTTGGGATTGCGTGGCATTGTCCACTGAATTTATATGTGTGGCTGGGAAGCCAATTTAGCAGTGTGTTCTTGGATCAAACGTAAGTCGTGTCGTTATTAACGCAGTTTGTAAATATGGCGGATTAGCCTGGCATTGTATGCCAAATGAACATTCGTAACTAGCAGCAGGAGTAAGACTAGTGTAAACGAATATTCTATAGCTAGCAGCAGACGTAAGCCTAGTGTAACAAGGATATTAGACGACTAGCAGTTGATGTAAGCCTAGCGTAAGAAGGATATTGCAAAACTAGCAGTGGAAGTAAGTCTAGTGGGAAAAGGGCTATTATTAAACTAGCAACAGGAGTAAGCCTAGTTAGCCTATCAATTTATGCCACGGGATGTTGGCCGAAAGGAACTGACCGTTAAACAGAACTATAGAGTAGTGAACATGTGCTTTAATGAAGAATAAGAACTCATTCGATACCTACATGAACTGTGATTATGAACTATGTCTTTGAATAGTCGTGTCTACTCATGAAATGAGAGTGTTCATTAAAAATGTTTAAGTCGTCAAATACTGGTCTTATTAAATGCCGTATTCTGAGTTTAATTCCATACTGTGTTTATTCAACCATAATGACCAGTGACACTTAATTGCCTAAACACGCTGCATCTCACACTGCTGATATTTAATAAGGCAATAACAGACAGGTCAGTCAATACTCATAATCTTAATATGAAGCATGTTCCAGTATCAACGCATCACACGGGTTACTAGAGACAATATCGATACTAACGTAGTGCCTAACGGAATCCTGTAAAATAGATAAATATAAATGAACCCGGCGGACTTTGACATTATAAGATCAGAATACGCACACAACATCTTGGTCATCCAAAATATATACAGCCTTAAACCTAAACTGGTGTCAGAGGTTGTCTTAGTCCGTAACAGTAAGCCAGCAATTTGCTTCTCGCCACGAATCACTGTTTTGATATGCCAGGAACCGTGAGCTGATTACTGCCTTTATTAGAGTCATTAATGTAGAAGTCTGAGGGCGAAGGAGGAAGAATAAAAAGAAGAAACTCCCATACATTGATGGGTGATGATAACTTAAGCTTTTATATGTAAAATAAATTTTGTGTGAAATTTTTTGGGGTGTCACGGCACACTAAGTAGACAGTCGCGGCACGCCAGTGAGCCGCGGGACACCTATTGCGGACCACTGGCCTAGGGCACTGACATCAGAGGGGCGCAGTACTGGCCATTATGGGGCAGTTTTGTACAAAAATATCACTAAATTTCAAAAATAAAAATAACATATCACATAATAAAGATAATTTTTCGAACCAGAATATATAAATTTATCAAAGGACTTTGTAATAAATTATATTCAATAGCACTGTTGTCAATTTCATTTTTATATATAATTTAAAAAAAAAATATTAATGAAGAAAAATATCCCGTTCAACCTGTGATGGGTTATAATTAGGATATATATTGTTTTCAATTCCAAATAATATGAACAACTGCCGATATGAGAAAGTGGCATCACATTTGTCAAATCATTGTAAATAGGGACAATCACAATTTTGCTTATACGTTATATAAAAAAAAAGAAAAATCAAGAAGAAATTCTGAACAAGAATAATATTAAAGTGGGAGGTGTAAAGGCCTGGTGGTTCCAGTTATATAACAGACTTTAACAGATATTTAATTGACTGTCATCTGTTAAAAGTCATATGCATTGTAAGAACAGCATCAGACCTTCACATTCCCAGCCACTATATATTAACCTTTGTTCGTATTAAATATTGTTTGACTATATTATGCAGTTCCCTAGGTCTGTCTATTCTTAACACCTCTTCTATGTTTATAGGTAAGTTTGATGCTTGCAAATAATCTAATATTGGTATTCTCCTTTGTTCATACCTCTTAGATTTTAACAAGAAATGTTCTATATTATTGTCTTGAAGACATCCTGCATAGTAAGGTTCATCTATTCTGAAATAGCCTTTTCCCAGGTGTAGTCTGCATACATGCCACACCTCGGAGATGAAAAACCTGTACAAAAAATCCAAAACCCTGTACAAAGACCCACAAAACCTGTACAAAGAATGAAAAAAACATATCAAAAGATTTAATTTGTGTAAAATTATTTTCATTTACCGTGGGCTGCATTATAAATGAGGCACGGGGACTTTGCCTTTTAAAGAAGGTCCTCACTGATTTTAAAACCCAAACAATAAATGTCTGAGTTTATTTTACACTGTAAAAATAATGTGATGGTGTCATCATTTAGTCTATTTCTGTGCTTAATTATCATTAACAGACTGGGAAATCCTGTGTTCAATAGGACCTTATAAAAGAACTCTGAGACACAGTAATAAGGGGAATGGGTTAGAAAACCTGCACAGAAATTATGTACAGGGTGTACACATCTGAAAACGCAAACAACTTGTACAGATTATGGGTAAACCATAGCATGTGGCCTGTATGAGTCTGAGAAGTTTCTTATTACTGGGAATTTTCAATTCCCTAGATATATGATATTTTCTTGTTGGAGCCTTATATATCTTATATGCATGTCTTCCTTTCAGATTTTTATCCCACTCTGCTTTCCATTCATCTGTTATTAAATCTTTAATTAAGCTCTTAACCTCTGATTTACTCGTCCTTACATTTATTAGATTTTTATCAGATCTACCTTTCTTGGCTTCTTTATCTTCATTTTCATTTCCTTCTATGCCAACATGTGAAGGTATCCAAGCAATTAAGACTGAACATCCTCTGGAATATAAGTGTGTAGTAGCCAGAAATATCTCCTCTGCTATATCAGATCTACTACATTCTCGTAAGTTTCTAAGTGCTTTAATTGTTGAAAGAGAGTCAGTTAAAACTGTTAGTTTTTTTGGGACGGTTATTAGAGAATATTTCTAGTGCTTTTAGTGTTGCCACCATCTCTGCAGTGAAAATGGATGTATTTTCCGTGATCCACTCTGCATAAAACCAAACTCTTAAATGTCGGTACACAAGAGAGTCCTGGACATGAATCCACGTGCATTTTGTGTGTCCTGCAGCGTACACTCTTTAAACTTGGCCTCTGGTTTCCTTCTTTATTTATGTCGACATTGTTCATGTCTTCTTGATACCAGAACGTTTGATCATTTTCCATGTTCGAATATATATCCTTAAATTTTGATCTTTTGCCTTGGACTCTTCAGTATTTACGATAATAGTTATCATTGATAGAATGTCAATGAGAAATTAAAAAACGGACCAACAGACACGATAGATGTCTTCTATTGCCAACGTGAGCAGCCATTCATTCAAGAGTAACTTCCCCTTGTATACAGAATATCGGGAAAACCCTAACCATTTCTAAGTATTTTAGAATTTCATTTTCAGTTTTATCTACGCAATTTGTACGCATTACTGCTACTGTAAATAGAATGTTATGTTACAATTAACTGTATTATTGGCCTCAATCGTTAATGTAATCGAAAAAATATTTAGATCTAGTCTACTAGAGATATCCATATCGGTAAAATAAGTAAGGGCCTTATATAGGCCTATCTATGCACAATATAATAATCATAACATACTGTAAGTAATAATTAATTATTTTCTAGCTTGCTTAGCAGCCTTAACCATGTAGCTCCCGGGAAAGGGGTGGATCCAAGGAAACAATGACAATATGTATAGGCATACAGCATACTGCTCCCTTGTGCATGTCGTAAAGGGCAAATATCGTGGGGTTGTGCATGGAGCTGGTAGCCTCTTATTGTTGAACAGAGTCGACATCATTGCACTCTGGGCAAACCCATAGGTGCTCAGTTTCCCCCAGTTAGTGTGAATGCTAACTGTTCCTTAGCTCGCTGGTTGTATACACGACGGATGCATCCTCGCATATGTATATCTCTGCTAGCTTTATGTTTGATGCCAGTTCCGACAGACATGACCTTTGATGCAGTGGCAAACTAAGAGGGTTGTGAGGGAGGCAGTCCGCCCCGGGTGACAACCAGGAAGAGAGTGTCGTGGGACACTAATAAAATAGTACTTAGGCCTACTGTTAAATTTATATTCGCAAATATGTTTCTTCATATGGGAGTTGGGGGTCTCAAAAATAAGATCTGCCCCAGGTGCCAAGTACTTTAGGGATGCCTCTGCCTTGATGATTCATCTATTGCAGTGTCATTCTCTACAGGCGACCATTAATTATTCTCAGTATCTCTCCCTTATCCATATCCAGTGTCTCCACTGTGGGGGCTCTTGATGCTAGTCTGTCAGCTCTCATTACTGCATGACCAGTACCATAGATCCACACCAGCTCCTGTAGATTTGAAGTTTCTATGAATATTTTCCACTCATGCCATAGCCAATCATTTTGAAGCATGGACTGAGAATCTGACAGAATTACTGCCTTTGTTAATGAAGTTTCAGCAGCCACTATAAGGCTGCAGTAGCTGTCTCTACCTCCATTCTCATGCTGGAAGTTGTTATCTTGTAAGTCTCGCTATGTTTGGTGACAATTCTACCCTTTACCCTAGATTTCTCACCACTGATCACAGACTCATCTGAATACACAATCGCATCATTATCCCTGGCATGATCATGTATTAGTTTATTAATTTCATGTTCTGTTTTCCCATTGCCCCAAGCTCTACACTCTTTGCCAAGGCTGATAATGACCTGCTGGTTGTCAAACCAGTTCTCATGTGACATACTCCACTCTTCCCCTTTGAATATATTTTCAACTGTGATCACCTGCTTGATCTTTGTCTCTGCCTGTGCCATCTATGACACTTTCTTCTTTATTCTTGCTCCCTTAATATCAGCTATGTTTCCATGCAAGGAGTACAGTTTGTCTGTGGTTACTCACATATAGGCTTTTGTGTGTGGTTACTCACATATAGGCTTTTGTCTGAGGTTACTCACATATAGGCTTTTGTCTGAGGTTACTCACATATAGGCTTTTGTCTGAGGTTACTCGCATATAGGCTTTTGTCTATGGTTACTCGCATAAAGGCATTTGTTTGTGGTTACTCACATATAGGCTTTTGTCTGAGGTTACTCACATATAGGCTTTTGTCTGAGGTTACTCATGTATAGGCTTATGTCTGTGGTTACTCATTTATAGGCTTTTGTCTGTGGTTACTCGCATATAGGCTTTTGTCTGTGGTTAATCGCATATAGGCATTTGTTTGTGGTTAATCGCATATAGGCATTTGTCTGTGGCTACTCATGTATAGGCTTTTGCTTGGGCCATTGCATATCTGGATGGTAGCATCATCCTGTGAAACACACTGGTACATCAATAACCGCTACAAGAGACCAAGAATATTTGATGCAGGCTTCCTGTTAGGGGACCAACTGCAGTGGTTGCCCCATGCTCCATTAGGAGCAAAACAGGAAAATGGTGGTGATGATCATCAGTGTGTTATATATTTTAATAACTATTCTATAAATAGGACCTACTTCATCTGTTTCTCCTGTACAGGTCTGTATTTAGTGTCACCTGACACAAACAAGCTAATAATCAACAACCAGCCAACAGATTTTGAGCCACTATCATAACTAGAGACACCAAGATAGCCAGCAGTAAGAGGTAAAAGTACTTGTGAAACTGTCATTATCATCAACATCATTATCATCAACATCATTATCATCAACATCATTATCATCAACATCATTATCATCAACATCATTATCATCATCACCCTTCAGCTCCCTAAGGAGCACAATCCTTCACAAAACTTATATCAAGTCTTCCTGTCCCGTGCCATCAGCTCAACAAACTTATACCAAGTCTTCCTGTCCCATGCTGTCTGCTCAACAAACTTATACCAAGTCTTCCTGTCCTGTGCCGTCTGCTCAACAAACTTATACCAAGTCTTCCTGTCCCATGCTGTCTGCTCAACAAACTTATACCAAGTCTTCCTGTCCCATGCTGTCTGCTCAACAAACTTATATCAAGTCTTCCTGTCCCATGCTGTCTGCTCAACAAACTTATATCAAGTCTTCCTGTCCCATGCTGTCTGCTCAACAAACTTATACCAAGTCTTTCTGTCCCATGCCATCAGCTCAACAAACTTATACTAAGTCTTCCTGTCCCATGCTGTCTGCTCAACAAACTTATATCAAGTCTTCCTGTCCCGTGCCATCAGCTCAACAAACTTATACCAAGTCTTCCTGTCCCATGCTGTCTGCTCAAAAAACTTATACCAAGTCTTCCTGTCCTGTGCTGTCTGCTCAACAAACTTATACCAAGTCTTCCTGTCCCATGCTGTCTGCTCAACAAACTTATACCAAGTCTTCCTGTCCCGTGCCGTCTGCTCAGGATCTTTCCATGTCTTAATCATGCCCTTCATGTCTGTCCCCAGTTGTCGTCATAATAAGCTACCATAATACATTATCGATTGGAGGCCGACCTCTGTGTAATCTACGTTTTGCTGATGATATTGATCTGATAGCTGGAACAGAATCAGAACTTCAAGACCTTACCTCTAGACTGGAGAAAGTAACAAGAACATATGGGATGGAAATTAATATAGAAAAAAAGCAAGATATTGGTGAATAGCCATAAGAAACATGTTCCGACCAACATTACGTTAAATGGGCAAACGTTAGAAGAAGTTAACACCTTTAAATATCTCGGGTCCACTATATGTAGTGATGGAAGATCAAATAAAGAAATCAAGACAAGACTTGAGATGGCCTCAGCTGCCATGACAAGGTTGAATGTGATCTGGAAAAGTAACATCAGTTTTCGTGTGAAGATCAAATTATACAAATCACTTGTATTATCTATTCTCTTGTATGGGTGTGAGGGCTGGACACTCACTGCAGATACGGAGCGAAGGATTCAGGCTTTCGAGCATAAATGTTATAGAAGAATTTTGCGCATTTGCTATAAAGAGCACAAAACAAATGTCTATGTTAGAGAGAAGATAAACACCTATGCAGGCCATCAAGAACCACTTTTGTCAATAGTGAAACGTCGAAAGCTTGCCTGGTTTGGGCATGTAACTCGTCATGACTCCCTTTCGAAAACGATCCTCCAGGGAACAGTCGAAGGTAAACGGAGAAGAGGAAGGCAAAGAAAATCCTGGGCTGATAACATCAAAGAATGGGCAGGACACGGTTTCTCCACACTTGTACGCATTGCTGAGAATAGAGAGCAGTGGAGGACCCTGTCTGCTGATGCTTCCACCATGGCACCCCTACGACCCATGACGGGTTATGGGTTGAGATGATGATGATGAATACATTATTATTAGTCATGAATTACAGTTTATAATTTCATATACTGAGACCAGTATCTGTCGCTGTTTCTGTATATTAGTAATTCATTTTTTTCTAAACAAAATTTAATATTGACATAAATGAACCTAAGTATTCTCTTTCTTGACTTCTTTCTTACAAGTGTTTACCATTTACCTAATTTTGTTATTTGCTAATGTCTCACAAGCCTCAGTTTTCCCTCTGTATTTATTTCTGTGTTTACACATTTATTACCTGTGCTGTTCTTTGTTAATTCTATTTTACTATGATCTACTAGTCATTTGGCTTGTATGCCTATTAATAAATAGAAGTGTTATGGTAGCTATAAAATATTAACAATTTATGGATCATTGATGTCTAAAATTCCATTGTTTCAAGTTGTATCATGAAAGCAAATTACCCTCAATGATGCATTTTGTTTTGTGGGTGCTTAGTTGGGCATCTGCCATAACTTGGTCACTTGTTGCAGTGATGCATTTATATCATCCAGATGTACCAGGATCAGATCTTAAGAATACTTCTGTCACTTTTCTCTAGCGTCCTACTTTTATGTACTTGCTTTCTTGGAGTCTACGATTTAACTTATTTTTGTTATTGTTTACCTTGGCAGTTTTGTAAGTTATGATATATCCTAGAACTCTGAAATAGAAAAATTCTTGCCATTGGGAGTCGATCAGCTGGTGTAAAATATGATCAGACTGATGAGTGGAATTTAAAAAAAAATTTCATCACACTTTATCAAAAAGCATACTTTTTCATGATTTAAGTCAAGAATTAGAAAAAAACAGAACAAAAGGGGCAAAGGCTTAAAAAAATTGGAAAGGGCCTAAAAAAAGTAAATCAATCAATCTTACAAATGATTCAGTAAGATTCCATGTTAACAAATTCAAAGATAAACTTTTGCAAATGTAATAGTATAGTTTTACAATAGTTTTGATCAAGGAAATGGCAATGGTGCAACACAAAGCAATACAACTCTGAACATTAAAATAGTAGGTATTATTGTGATCTATACAGAAGTGTAAATCTCTTTTAGGTGTTCTGAGCTATAAAGAAATGTAGATATCTTTAGTTGTTGTGAGCTATACAGAAATTTAGATCTCTTTAGTTTTTGTGACCTATATAATGTAGATATTTTTAGTTGTTGTGAGCTATACAGAAATGTAGATCTTTTTGGTTGCTGTGAGGTATACAGAAATGTAGATATCTTTAGTTGTTGTGAGCTAGTCAGAAATGTAGATATCTTCATTTGGTGTGAACTATACAATAATGTAGATCATTTTAATTGTTGTGAGCTTTACAGAAATGTAGATCTTATTTGTTGTGAGATAAAATAAATATAGATATCTTCAGTTGTTGTCGCCTATATTAAAATGTAGATCTTTTTAGTTGTGAACAGTATAGAAAAGTATATGTCTTCATTTGCTTCCATTTTATATGTCTCATTCACCAGATGACATCTTTCAGTGAGATGAACCAGAGATGTCTGTCTCTGAAGTTAAAATATGTGGAGGAGCAGAGAGGACATATGAACAAAATTATTGATGACTACGTTAGTATGGTATGTCAATATATTTTTGCTTTATTCTTGACAAGTCAAGTGTATTCTATCTCTTTATGAAAAAGGGGACAACTATAGCAGCAATTACATAATTATCAGCAGTCAGAAGATACACGAAGTGCTTGAAGTATTTAATACAGTAACATGGTAAAGGGCAAAAAAAAATATAAGTAGTGCCAAAGAAAGATATACCCAATCATTATATTACAGAGTAATATTACAGAGAGACATAGGCAATTTAGAGATACACCCAAGCAACATACTACTGGGAGATATACCTAAGCATCGTGCTACAGAGAGATATTCTCAAGAATTGTGCTACAGCGAAATATACACAAGCAGTGTTCTACATAATATACCCAGACATTGTACTACAGAGAGATATAACTAAGCAACATACTGCAGAGAAATATACCCAAGAGGTGTACTACAGATAGATAAAGTAGTGTACTAGATAGAGGTAGACCCAAGTAGTGCCCTAGACAGATAAATATGCAGCCACATGCTATAGAGATTTATATCTAAGCAACATGCTATATTTAGATTCACCCAAGCAGTTTACTAGCGAGAGACATACAAAAGCAACATATTACAGAGAAATATACGCAAGCCGTGTTCTACAGATAGATATACCCAAGCAGTGTACTAGATAGAGATATAACCAGCCAACATACTACATAGATATATACCCAAGCAGTGTACTAGATAGAGATCTCCCCAAGAAGTTCACTAGATAGAGATATACCCAGCCAACATACTACAGAGATATATACCCAAATAGTGTACTATATAGAGATGTACCCAAGTAGTGAGATATACCCAGCCAACATACTACAGAGAGATATACCCATGCAGTGTACTAGATAGAGATGTACCCAAGTAGGGCACTAGATAGAGATATACC
This sequence comes from Oreohelix idahoensis, assembly GCA_024509875.1. NCBI lineage: Eukaryota > Metazoa > Mollusca > Gastropoda > Stylommatophora > Oreohelicidae > Oreohelix > Oreohelix idahoensis. The sequence goes on from JAMPIV010012403.1 coordinate 169,614, forward strand.
CAGCCAACATACTACAGATAGATATGCCCAAGCAGTGTACTAGATAGAGATGTACCCAAGAAGTGCACTAAATAGAGATGTACCCAAGCAGTACACTAAATAGACATACACCTAACAAACATACTACAAGGCAAATCAACCCCAACTAAAATTTCATTTTTTTGTGCAGCAACAATCTACAAGCTGTATTCCTTATTTGAGGACCATCAAGTAACTCACTTACAAGTGGGGATTCTGTAGATGATGCAGTCATTTCTATTCTGTTATATAAATAGACCACTAAAAATCACAACCAAGGTTTTTAAAAATGTGTGCTTGTGCAGAATAGAAGAATCTTAATGATGTGGATATCAGTTTGGATGGGAGCTGCGCTGGTGTAATCGTTACCACATTGTGCTGGTGATCAGGTGTTCAAGGTTCAAGCCCAGGTTTGGGTATTTGAAGGAGTGTCATCGACTGGGATTTTGACTGAATAACCTGAACGGCTCCTGAGATAAACCCTCTGTGGATGGGAAGGAGCAAAGCTCCTGACCGGGTTGGAAGGAAAGTCGACAGGCTCCTCAGCCTTGCAATGACATGTCATTGGGCCAAAGGGCTGAAAGCCCAATTGCCGCTGGTTAAAAAAAAAATAAAATCAATTTAGATGTGAAAAGAACCAGATAAAATACTGGTGGAGCAAGGTGAGGAAATTATGCTTGAGGTGGATAGAATTACAAAGCAGTTGTTATGCTGGAGTTTCCAAGATAAAAGAAATTAAACCTTAAAGCACAAAGAGAGGAAAACTGGAGACAGACATAAGAAGGGTAAAGAAGGTATAGATATGATTTCAACAGATGACAAAGGTTTGACACGGACTCAGTTGAACACCTATAATTCACAGGGAGCTGAAAGACAAAAGTGAAAAAACAAAAACAGCCTATAGACCTTGATAGGTCTCTGGTAGAAATCTGACTGATGTTTTTGTACCATTATATGTCCTGTTATCTCCAGTATGTGTTGAATGTGGCATTAAATTTAGTTATCTCCACCTGTCTAAGTGCTGAATGTGATACAAGTGTAGTTATCTCCACTTGTCCATGTGTTGAATGTGATACACGTGTAGAGTTATCTCCACATGTCTATGTGCTGAATGTGATATATGTGTAGTTATCTCCACCTATGTCTTAGATGTGACACAAGTTTATTTGTCTCAACCTGTCTTTGTTCTGAGTGTGACACAGGTACATCCATCTCCCCCATCTGGTTTGTTCAAGTGTGGCATATTAGGATTTATTTTAAAACTTATTTAATTTGAAAAATTATTTCATTTTTAATTGCATTAATTATATTCATGAAAATGTATCATTTTAATATTATGTATGAGATCATCTGTCTGTCGTAATATATGATCTACTGAAACAATTAGGGAAAGTCACAGACAATGGCAATATAAGATTTTGCAAATGTGCTAAAAATTCCTAGTGCTGGTTGTGAACAACTGCAATGGGCAATGGAATGAAGTTTTAGTATAACGGAATCTCTGCTTTTATAACTGCTTAGGTTTGCACAATGGAAAAAACCAGAATGAAGAATCAGCTTAGTAATTGCAAACAAAGTGGAGGGGTTCAGTTCTTAGTGCAGGCCATGCAAAAGAAAAATACAACAGGGGCATCAAAAAGATAAAAAGGGCAGAAACTCTTGTCTGATGGGAACATTTCTGATGATCAGGTTACCTTCTGTTGTAATGTGTGTGTATAGTTTCTTAATATCATAGTACTGCAGTCTCTTGTAGATCTGAAGGTGAGTACCATGTTCTGATTCCAATTCATTCACCTACTGCTGTCTCTGTGTTTAGGCATTAGATTAGTTAGTAAGTTTATCTGTTAGTATTGTATAGCTAATTTGATTTTTATTCATTTGATATATTCACTTTTTCACGTAGACATTTTCTTTATTACCCTATGAAGTGTCTAATTTTTAACGAGAGAAAGAACTTTAGGACCCTTGCTCCCTCAGGCATGTCATAAAAAGCAACTAATATGAAGTTTAGGATGAGGCAGGCAACCTCATCATGTAAATAAACTGCTACGTGAACCACTACTGCAAGACAAATAAATGCTTCAATGCAGTTATTTTTTTCTCAATGAGACCAGATGTAGGGAGCAAAGAGGGAATGAATAAATAATTTGGTTCATTAATTTACTTAAAGTTCGAACATTATTATTAACAGGTCAACGGTGCAGGAAAAAAGTGGACAAAAAAGGAGGAAGGTCATAGGCCAAAATTCTCAGAGATGTCTCAAATGATTGACGATACAGTTGAATTTATTTGTTTGAAATATGAAGAATTTGAAGGTATGTTTTAATACTTAAGAAAACATGGATATATTAAGTAGTAACGATTAATTCATGATTATAAAAGTGGTCACCTGGTGATCAAATGTGTTACAAGGAGAATAATGTCTTTGGATTGAAAATGTCCTTGACATTAAGATTCTTCTTCTTTGGACTGAAAATGTCCTTGACATTAAGATTCTTCTTCTTTGGACTGAAAATGTCCTTGACATTAAGATTCTTCTTCTTTGTCTTTCAACTCCCTGTGGAACATAGGCATTCAGTTAGTTGCTATTCTCATTAAATTTTTTAAATAATGTTTTTTTTTAAATTTTGTTTTTTTGTCACCTTGAATGGTTCTTGTGGGTTCTAAGATAAGTTTGTGCATGTAGCTTACAACCTGATTGTACAAAACAAGGTACTACAGAAACCACTACTGCAAGAACACTTGAGATGATTTGATGCAGACGTTGTGCATGGGGCTCTGTTGCAGTTGTGGCCCTTTGCTCTTTGAAGAGCCAAATAAAGGAACTTTTGTTTGTTAACTCTGGTGTATTTTCTGTATAAACTTACATGTGTCTGTTCGAAGAAAGTTCTCATTTACAAACAGATTATATAGTCATAGGGCACATCTTTCCCTTCTTGGTACTTTAGGCTGGAAGGGATAACAATTTGTTGACGTGGCTAAAAAATAAGGTCCCTATGTCTCAGATTTACAAATTGGTATAGATGGACTGATACAGTGTTGACTGAGTATGGTTTTTGAATTTTTGATAGAAGGTATCGCAGATGGGGCATTAAAGTTGTCACAGTTATTTGCTGGAGATTCAGCTGTGACATCAGAAACGGCAGGACACACACCATCAACACAAATGACAGCTGCAGTCAAGAAAAAATCTGTGGCACCTGGATGCACTACAGGTTGGTGTTTATACTGGTTTGTATTTTTGTTGATTTATGAGCAAACGCTAAAGCATGTGTGGTTTATTGTTTATTCT